>JAGFNQ010000339.1:248330-275121 GCA_024364735.1 Boesenbergia rotunda | reverse complement strand
TCCCTCGGATTACTCGTAGTGCGTGTGACTAAATAGGCTTTCGATTTATGTTGGCCGTCTATAATCTACTAATTATAGAACGATCATGAGTGACACCTAGTAGTACATCATGACCCCCAATTAATCAAAAAATCAACGGTTTGACCTCAAAAGTAATTCTGAAACCCTTCAGCAGCTCTAATGAATCGTGCCCCATTTCCTTCACCATCTTATACCCACTTGGTTCAGGACACGGTCTATTTGTGTCAGTCCCCACTAGGCTGACTACGTCACACCTAGCCCAAGTAATGTCTTTCTCGTCCTTTGGATTTCTAATTACTCTCATGTATTTAAGAGACTCGCACTCTAAACATGATATGCTCTTGCCAGAGGCTTTGAGTAACAATCCGACGATAGGCCGGGGTATACATCTCCTCGCAAGGAGTGGTGAATCCTTTGTAGGCTGTTCAAACATCTTCGGGCACTTCGGCTTATACCCAATCATCCTGGGTCCACACCTCCTTGGAGATGCTTGCTTAAGATGTTAAAGTATAAGTCTCCATGACCAAGATGACTTGAACACCGCAAGTCAAAGGAACATCGCACTTAAGCTGCAGTAATAACTTCAGTGACATATCTATATAGATTACCATATGAAGTTTTACAGCTAGTCACTCCAATGAACTAGTTCCCTTAACTAGCATCCATGTTTATCTCCGGACATCCCAATGTCACCAGCCAGTGAGAATCAGCTGATTAGAGAATAACCCATGCTAGTCTCAACAGAATTGATAGTGTCCGTATTTATCAATTCCTCGACTAGGGATATTTTCAATACTTCACAATTGCACATTTAGAGATAATCACTAGTTGTGATCCCATCACAAATTCTCTTATGCTGTGATTTGTATTGCGGACATTCAGTAGATGAGTTTAAGATCCCAATCAAATACACAAACATGTATACTCAAATAGCGAATTATCATTTATTAAAATGAATGTTTACAATCATAAGGCGATTGCCTTAGGACACTTCTCTCATATCACTAACAGACACTATGTCCTGGTCGATGGCTGGGCACCTAAGACCTGACTGAGGGTTGGGCACGAAGTCCTGGTTTGTGGAATTGGGCAATAAGTCCTGGCTGAGGGCTGGGCACCTAAGACCTGACCAAGGGTTGGGCTCGAAGTCTTGGTTCGTGGAATTGGGCAATAAGTCCTGGTCATGGAATGAACACCAAAGTCCTGATCCGGAAGATCGGGCAAAAGTTCAATCGGAGGAGCCGGTTGGCAAACTTATCTTGAGAGGAGTAAGCGAAGGCACGTTCCTCGGGAAGGGAACTTGGTTCGACCTAGGGTTTCATGAGAAATCGAAAGTCAGAACCATTCGTTAATGCTAAGATTATATATGTGTTTGTCTTGTGTTTGTGTATCTTGCAGGTACTAAAATTGGAGGCAAAGCAGGCGAACAAACACAAAAAACAACCTGGGAAAACTGCTCCTGGGCACCTGAATGAATACAGGAGCCCCCATGCATTCAGGCGCCTGGATGATCCAGGTGCCCAAGATGTTGTTGGGCGCCCAAGACTGTTACCTTATCAGCTTCGTGAAGTTCGTGTTCCGGATGAAGTTTTTACCGCCAATGAGGCGCCCGAGAGGCTCTTGGGCGCACGAGAAGAAGCTATAAAAGGGGCTTCGACCCCTCAACTCAGAACATCAACTGCTATGACATTCTAAGGATTCTGAGCGAAGAAAAAGCGCTAGAGACGAAGCTCTGCGACCAAAGAGGCTCTAGGAGGAAGTGTGCTGCACTTCGGGGTTCCAGATCGGCTGGGTCTTCGATTTTTTATTTGGTTTGCATTTATTTCAAGAACTTAATTTTCTTAATCTTGTGATTGTAAAACTTGAACTGTAAGACTGGTTTCTCTGCCTCCGGAAAGTCCGGAAAGGAGACCATTAGTGGATGGACACTTCCCGTGCTTAGGCCTTGGACGTACTGACCCTGGAGGGTTGGGAACCAAGTAAAACCCTCTTGCCGTCTGTGTTGGTTTGGTTTTCGTTCTTTCTATTTTCCGTTGCACACTAACTCTTTGTCTAGAACGAACATCGAAGTTTCCGACGTGTTTATGAAGAATTTTTACGAGTCGATATTCACCCCCCCCTCTATCGACGACACCGGCCATACAAGTGAGTCCAGGTGGACTCTGCGGGTAATCAGATATATAAATGCATGACTTATAAAAAGATAGATGCAAGGGGTAGTGAGTCCAGGTGGTGCTTATTCTTGATGGTCATTGCATTCAACTGCCTGCAGTCGATGCACAATCTCATAGAACCATCCTTTTTCTTGACAAACAAAACAGGAGAACCCATGGAGATACACTAGGCCAGATAAATCCTCTATCCAATAATTCCTGCAACTGGACCTTCAGCTCATCCAACTCTTTCGGTGCCATACGGTATGAAGCTTTTGATGCCGGCGCAGTCCTCAGAATTAACTCGATAGTGAACTCCACTTGCCTTCTGGGAGGCAAGCCTTGTAGCTCCTCTGGAAATACATCTGGAGACTCTCGGACAGATGGAACATCCGAGAGCTGGGTGCTACTGTTGTCTTCGGTACTGATCAGCGATAACATAAACCCCTGACAACCACGCGATAGGAGTCTCTGTGCCTGGAGCACTGATATCATCGATATACCATCATCCCTGATGCAAGTGAAATTCCACGAGGGTTGGTTCAGGGGCTGAAACGTGACCACCCTCGCCTGGAAATCAACTGTGGCATGATAAATTGTCAGCGAATCCATGCTAAGGATGACGTCAAACTCCACCATCTCCAGAACCAATAAGTCGACGGTGAGGGTAACAGTACTGAAATCCAAGAGGCACACTCTGACCTCCTGAGTAATGCTCATAATCTCTCTGGCCAGTAAGGACACTGATAGATTTAGTAGCCTAGTAGTAGGTATCCTATCAATCTTACTCATAAATATACGAGAAATAAATGAGTAAGAACTACCAATATCTACTAATAACTCTGCAGGTTATGAATAAAGATGAACCATACCACAAAAGATAGATCCATCGGCCCTCTGAGCCTCCTTTCTGGTGACTGCGTACACACGTCCTGTCTCTGGAACTGTGGAGGGTAAGGCCAAAATCGGCTGAGGCTGAGGTACTGAGGGTCCGACAGTCTGTTGTGGCTGATATACTGCTGGCTGATAGGCTGGAGAGTGATAGGCTACAAGTTGATATGCTGAAGGTGGACAAGTTGCACGCTGATATGCCGGAGGCTGATAGGCTGGGTAAGACGGATACTGAGATCCTGAAGCCAAACCCTAAGATGCGGTTAGACTATAGGTGTGCTTGTGCCCATGCATACAACACACATGCGCTGGAGGGAGTACTGTCAGCTGTGGACGATATAAATGTATTGGGGGAGGAGCTGTCCTCTGCTGCCAGAATAAAGTCTGGGCTTTCTACCCTACTCTCTGAGACTTTGTCGACCCAAAATGTCCTCCTAGAATGGCGACCCCTGTAGCTACATGTTGTGCCTTCAGTGCACAATCTCGGCTCATATGTCCTAGCAGTTTGCAATAATAGCAAACCGCCTGCCCCAGTGTACAATCTGCTCTAACATGCTCTCGCGATCCACACTGTGCACAATGAGTGCTACTAGCTGCCTTCTTCTGGTTCTGTTGGGAAGAACGGAAATGTCCTGTCGATGATCGTCCTGACTTCTGAGGTCTAGCAGATGCCCCAGAAGTACCCTGAGCTGACTGGCTCTGACTGCCCCACTTTTGTCCAGTAATCTGTAGCTGCTGAGTCTGAGATGTATCCTGAGTCGGCTGCTTAACCTTCTTCTTGGCTTCCTATATCCTCTTCTGGGTCATCTCAATCAAAATGGCCTTGTCCAATGCGTCTCGATAAGATATTATGTTTAAACCAGCCATCCGAACTTGAATATATCCTGCTAGTCCCAACTTAAACTGTTCCATCTGCTCACTATCCTCTGCAACAAGCTGGGGGCAATACTCGGCCAATCGGTAAAACTCCGCATTATACTCCATAATAGTACGATCTCCCTGCTGGAGCTTCAAGAACTCCTGTCATTTAGCCACTCGATACGCCGCCGGAAGGTACTGCCTCTCAAAGGCAACCCTAAAAGCAGCCCAGGTGACGTGCTGCTCGCCAATGACTGTACTCTGCATAGTCCACCAAGTGGCAACCTCGTCAAGAAGATGATAGGCAGCAAGCTCTGTCCTCTCCCAGTCTGAACAGGTGAGGTAGCGAAAAGTACCCTCCATAGTCTCGATCCAAGAGCGGGCGACACTCGGATCTGCCCCTCCATGGAATAAGGTAACCCGACCCTTCATGGACGCCGCTAAGGCAGGGATCCGTGATCTATCCAAAGGCCAGCCCATAGCGGCAGCGGCTACCATAGGCGGTACTGCTGGAAAAGCTATCATAGCCATCATAGGTGGTACGGTTGACCACCTCGTGGATGGGACGGTGGGAGGTACTGGAGTAGATGCCACGGGTGGAACTGTGGTATAAACCGGAGTAGATACCACATGTGGAACTGTAGTACATGCTGGAGGTGGCAACCTTGACGAAACTGTGAAACTCATAGGAGTAGGCAGTATCGGTGAAACTGAGGGAACCGACGACTGAAATAGGGAAAGAACTCCCACTGGCTGAGGATCCTGACCCCCTGGAACACTTTGGTGATCAGGAGCTATCTCAGTCGGCCTCTTAGTAGACCGTGTCGCCTGACTGGATGTCCCAGCTCCCACTGTCTTGCGTGGCCGCCTAGGCGGTCGTCCCTGACCGCCACGTCGAGGTAGAGTCAACTCAATACGACGAGGCATCCTGTTAAGACAGTTCCAACATATCATGAAAAGTTCAAGAAGATAAACCTTTACCTATTTGCCACATGGAGAAGTCCCATCGCGCTAAGTCCCAAACATGACCACATCAAGAAAATGACTCCGAACAAATCTGAAAAGACTCGACAAAACCTCGCTCGGATACCAAATAAATCGTCACGCCCCGAGGGGCTGCATGTTCGACAAAAATCGGGCAGCCCCTCCCCTGTACGACGGACAATCTCAACATTATACATACACCAAACAGCCTCCACAGATATATATGATCAAACTATATCATAAATAAAGGAATAAACAAACCATTGACACTATCAAAAACATATACCAATGCCTATACTGTAAAAACAAACTCCAAATTGCCCTTTGGGCAGACTGATGATGCAAAATACATAAAACAGAATATGTGCGACAAGTTTACCAAGATGTATAAAATGAGCAATACATCCCAACCATAACTAAAGGAAAATACGGACGAAATAAAAACACTACAAGATTAACGGGACCAGCGACCGGGCTCTCCTGGCGACATCATCCTGAAAAGGAAAAACAGGCAAACGATTATGAGTCCAGGGGGACTCTGCGAATATATAAACAGATAAATATGCATGACAGTAAAAAGGCGATACAATATCAGCATAGGAGCAAGCAGGTACAGTCTCCAAGGAAAAATAGAATATACGATCGGTACGCTACATGCAAAATATACCCGCATCATGCCCCGCATGATTGGTCACTAAACCATAACAAATAGCATCCCTCCTGTATGTGTATGTCATCCAAATGCAGCAAATACAAACAATGCAAATTATGCAATCGTGCACATGATGCTATGACATGGTCACTCTTGACACCAGTCAGCCACCGTCACTGGTCATGGGTGAGGTTGAGTGTGTAGGGCTATGACAACTGTACACACTCTGTCGTCACTGCTCCTGAGCGATCGAGTGGACAGGATGCTGGCGGAGGTCACACCCGTCCTACCTCAAATCATATGATGGAGCACCGCTCTCATCTCCTCGTATCACAGGAAATAGGAGGGATCCCTGTCTGCTACCACGCTGTGGAACCACTACCCGTGAGCGGCCGAGCAGAGTCTTGACAGGGCAACTGCGCACACCCTCTTGATAGTACCACTAATCCATGAGTGGCAGTGTGTGCAAATCCTGATATGACTGACAATCTATCTCAACCACAAGGGAGCCCAGAGATCGTCAGTTATGCAATAATGTAAAGATGGTGCATGATGCTAACACCCATCGAATAACCTCAAACAATATGTACTGGTCTGAATCATAAATCATGATATACCAATAACCTACTAGGCATGCAAAAATGATAGGTATCGACAAACATGTCTATTATCCAGAATCAGAATATCAAGCATAGAGTCTGTACAGAAAATAAATTTGAGCATGCCAAGGTCAAGCAATAAGTACCAAGCAGGATAACCAAGAGGCAGATAAAGGTAAATCCTACAACTATCCATGTAGGGAACCATACATAGAAATCTGAAATATCTACAGAGATAAGTCAGAAGGTACCCGCCTCGTAAATGTCGTGTAATCTTTGAGAGAACCTCCCGTCCAGATAATCTGTATCCAATCAGGGTCCTGTAATCAAAGACATAAATTTAGCTACTATACTACATGATACTTAGCTAAACGAACTATCCTAATTAATTAGGGCGTCCTAATTATCCCTTTACATTTAATTAATCACAACCATAATTAAATCTTTAACTCGAATTGTTTCAAGTTACCAGGATTATAGGATTAGGTTCATGTTACACCTAGCTTAAACCTAATCCGAGTAATCGACTCAATACCCAACAGTAACACACGCTTACACCTTTATAACCCTATATATATATATATATATATATATATATATATATATATATATATATACACACTCTCACTACCGCTCACATTGTTGTTGTTTTTCTTTTTTTTCACCGTTGGCTACTCCTTTATTTATTTATTTTTCTTTTCTCTGTTGCCTTCGGCAACAATTCAACCCCAACTCACTTTCTTCTCCTCTGCTGCCGAACTCACAACATCTCCTATTGCCTTCGGCAACAACTCAGATCTTTCCCCTTGTTGCTTTCGGCAACCACCCAACACGAAGAGAGCAAAGGGCCCGACACACAATCACTACAAAAATAACCAGTAATAGCGACGGACGGATTCCGTCGCTAAACACTAACAGCAACGGATTAGCGACGGAATTGGTGCCGTCGGCTGAAATCCCGTCGTAGAGCTATAGTAGCGATGGATATTTTTTCTCCGTCGTTAATATAGCGACGGACATTTTTTCTCTCCGTCGCTACCTTAGCGAGGGACATATAACCCCGTCGCAAAAACCGAGAAAATGGAGTGACGTGGCCGGGGAAATAGTAGTGACGGATGGTCAAAGATCCGTCACAAATCATTCGGGGTAGCGACGGACATGGTCAAAGTCCGTCGCTAATATATCGTAATAGCGACGGATTCAGTCAAAATCCATCGCTAAACGATCGTTATAGCAACGGAAAAGTCAATAATCTGTCGCTATTTGCGACGGATTTTTAAAAATTTCCGTCGCTAAACCTGGAAAATTTTGTCAGCCACAATCCATTTCTTCCAATTCCCATATATACATCAATAACATATACAAATATCCAAACAAATATCAAACAGAAATATATATTTCAACATCTAAACATTCACAACAATCCAAACTTACATTTCCAATCCAATCCACTCTAATACATTCACAACATCCAAACTTACATTTCCAATCCCATACATTCACAACATCTAAACTTTTATTATGAATCTACTATTCAATCCAAAGTTTAATTTCCAAACGTATACAGTCCAAACTTTGAAACAAGAGTAAACTTATACCAATAAAGAAAGTAACATATGTCAAAGTAAATAAAAAAACTATATACATCAAAAAATAAAGTTTAGTAGAGAATCATTACGTACATGAATATCAGAGTGAATAATGGATGGAAAGGAAAAATATTCCTGCACAATAGAAGATAAAATAATAAGAAAGCAATCAAATAAAGAAAGAAATCTGAATTGATACCAATAAGAAATAACAAATGAAGTAAGCATATGTAATAGAAGATAACTCTAATAGAAGAAAATTAACAAATAGCAACGACTCTAATAATATTAAATATATAAATGAAAAATAACAAATAAGAAACAATAAAGGAATAATATCCAATATTCATACCTTTCAAGCAAGAGAAGAAATCTGAATTCAACTCTGATAATGTTGAATCTATAACATAAATGGAGTAATAAGAAAACAATCATTATGAATATAATAACTTAATACATTGTTAATGAAAAAAATTAGGTAAAAAATTGATCATACCACTATAATATCTCTACTCCTCTGTGGGATGCTCAGGATCCTCTGTCTCCTGAGACTCAAAACGATGGACAAGAGCGGGAGCGGCTGGCATCTGTGTATCCGGAGCCTCAAAACGAGGGGTGGGAAGGTCTGACATCTGTGTCATCGGCGTAAGGGTCGCTGCAAAAGCTCGCATGTGACGTGCTATCTCCTCAGTGTGTGCCTGGCGAGCCCGCAAATCTTTCAACTCAGCATCCCTCTCTGCGTCCCTCTTAGCCCACTCTGCATCCCTCTGAGCCCACTTTGCGCTCGTCTTAGCCCATTCTGCGTCCCTCCCGGCACACGTCGACTCTATCGACATGAGTCGAGTCCGTAGGGCTTCATTTTCCTCCCGCAAATGACGAACCTCACTAGAGGTAGAGGAGTAGGATGGTGGGCGCCCCCTAACCCCTGGAGCTCTCATCTGATCATATGTAACCTTTACCTGAGATCCCAGGCCGTAGCAGGCGGTCTTCCCCTTCCCACCGACGACATCCAAATAAATCCGATTCACATCGTCGGTGGAAAGAGGTTGTGCATCCTCCCCCTCTGCAGCAGGCTGAGACGCCTGTGCCTCAGAAACTCTAGTGGTCATTGCTTCCTGCAGTGAAATAAAAATTTAATTAGTCTATATAAAATGTCAAAACAAATAAAATATAATTAATATACTTTCATTGATTGCTAGGGAGCGACGATCAACAAAAGACCCATCTTTTTTCTTGTGGGTCTTGGTGAATAACTCCCAACTAGTGGGAGGTCTCTCTAGCTCAACAGCCTGTAAACACAAAATATAATGTTTAAACATATCCAAAAACACATACTAAATGTCTTTAATAACCTAAATAAAAACTACTTATCAAATCACTGGCATGCTGGACAATGGAACGTGATCCAGCAGTGTGCTTCGTGGATCCCGTGCTGGGGCCAGCAAGCTCTGAATTACGATTGGCTCGAGCAATCACAGCATTTTCTTGCCAGTGCTGGGCATCCCAAACAGCTCGCCATGCTGCCCAAATCGGCTCAGGGACCTCTGTAGGCCTATCAGCCTTCTTTCTCCATTTGTAGACCATGTCCCTGTACAATTTGGAGCAGTAGGCATTCCATGTCCTCTTGAATTGCTCCTCTGCACCCTCCTCCCAGGTGTACCTTTTCTGTAAAAAAAAAAATAAAACAGTTAGTATCAAAAAAGTTATAACATCAAATTAAATATACATATAAACTACTTACTAAAAACTCCCCGTAATAGAATGATTTCAAATCATTCTCAATATGGCCCCATGTCGTCGAAGTGGACAGTCTTTCTTTAAATTTTTTAGTAATATACGAAGACACCTGATGGCCATCAGGTATAAAACTATAAAAAAAAAGTAGATATATTAGTAAATTTTAATCTAAAATATATAACAAGAATAGGTATACCTGTCACTGACAACTGTAAGTCTAATCTGCTGATCACGGGGGGGGGGGGGGGCAGCCATGGTACCTGATTATACATAAAGTTTAGGCAGATAAGCAGAATAGGTAAAACATGCAAATAAGACATATTAGAGGCAAATGGAAATAAACACTAATAAAGACAATATAAATAAAGCTACCAAAGGGATAAACAAGCATTGTATCAAACTGTTCAATACAAGCAGAATGATCTAAATTAACAACTCATCTTAATACAAACTCTGATTAGTTAATGTTCAATACATCTAACTCATCCTAATCTGATCGATGGAACTAAATTAACATGTTATCAAAGAAATTTTTCTCAATATGCATCACATCCAAATTATGACGAATGAGTAAATATTTCCAATATGGAAGCTCCCAAAAAATACTTCTTTTCCTCCAACCACATTTGTTGACTCTAACAATATACTTGTTGATACCATCTGATCCATCTTGATATACTGGTAGAAATCTATAACTATCAATTTCATTTAACACTTCTTCGCCTGACATCCCAAATGGAGGTAGCTTCCTAACTACTTCATTCCTTTTGAAATGTTTCTTATTTCTTCTGAACGGATGATCAAGAGGTAAAAATTTCCGATGATTATCAAACCAAGAAATCTTGCCACTGCAGGGCAAAGAAAATGCATCTGACTGACTCATACAATATGGACATGTTAACTTTTCAGCTGTGCTCCATCCTGATAACATTGAGTAAGCAGGAAAATCACTAATAGTCCATAACAATGATGCATGCATTAAAAAGTTTGACTTTGTAGCAATGTCATACGTCTCTGAACCAATATTCCATAAATAATTCAGCTCAGCTATCAAAGGTTGTAAAAAAACATCTACGTGCCCTTTTGGATTTTGAGGACCTGGAATTAAAACAGTAAGAAACATGAATTCATCTTTCATGCACATCCATGGTGGTAAGTTTTATGGTGTTAAGATAACAGGCCACGATGAATATTGTTGTCCATAACTTCCAAATGGCTGAAATCCATCTGCAGAAAGTCCAAGTCTGACATTACGTGGTTCCATAACAAAGGAAGAAAATGTTGAATCTAAATGTTTCCATGCAGGGGAATCACAAGGATGACACATAATGTCTCCATCATGTCCATGGTTTTGATGCCAGATCATATGACTTGCTGTTACTGCTGATGCATACAAACGTTGGAGTCTAGCAGTCAAAGGAAAATAATACATGACTTTGTAAGAAATATTTTTCTTCTTCTGATTTACCATGCAAGCACCATGCTTGTAACGAGGATGATTACAGATTTTGCATTCCATCAATTCACTATCTTGGTTCCAAAAAATCATGCAATTATTGACACAACAATGCATCTTCTCAACTGGCAAATCCAAGTCTCTGATTAGTTTTTTAGTGTTATAGAAACTATCAGTCATGCAGTTATCAGTTAGAAGCAACTCTGACATAAGTTGACATATGTCATCATAACATCGTTCTGAGAAATGATGTTCTGCCTTCATATTCAATAATCTTGCAGTAGCAGATAATTGAGAATGACCAGAAGGAATATCTTCCCATAATTCTCTTTCACTAGCCTTTAACTTGTCATACATTTTCTGAACATCAGAAGTAGGTACTTGTTCTACATTTAATTGATCAAAAACATTCATTGCATCGTAAACCATTGATTGCATTGCATCAGCAGGGTTATATGATGTCTCTGGTCTAATTGAGTTCGATGATGATGCAACAGAAGGTCCACCAAATTCATATACATACGGCTCTCCATGACAATACCAGTTGTAATAATCTGGAACAAACCCATACCTGGCGATATGAGTTTTCACTGTATCTTCATCACGGAAAGCTGTATTTCTACATTTGCGTTGATTACATGGACACTTCAACTCTGTGCCATTCAAACACTCAGGATGACACTTTGCAAAGTTAACATATTCTTCCACTCCAGCAAAAAATTCGTCACGGATAAATCCAGTATCTAACCTATTATACATTCATGCTTTGTTCGGATACATTGTATCTGAATTCAGATAAGACAATTTAATCAAACCACACATATTATGATCCATATTAAAATTTGATATTGATGTTATACTACAAAATACATCTAATTAATCAAATATGATATAAATAATGAATCAATTATTCTAAGTAATCAAAGAATTAATCAACAAATTAATCTAATTATTCATACAGTTAATCTAACATTAATCAAACAAGATCTAATTAATAAATCAATTAATCTAATTAAACAAACAATTAATCATCTATTTATTCTAATTAACCACACAATTAACCTAAAATAAATCAAACATTTGATCAATTAATTACATAATTTATGATTTAACAAAGGAAATTATTATCTAAAATAATTAAATGATAATTTAACTAATTAAATAACTAATTAATTATTGAATTAATCAAATTAATTGAATTAATCTAATTAATTCAATTAATTACACCTAAAACCCTAATTAAACCCATTAATGGGTGTCGGCCGCAGCAGGGGCCGCCGGCCGCAGGTGCCGTCGGCCGGTCGCAGCAGGCGGCACCCGACCTCACTGGCCCGCGACCGGCAGCAGGCGGCGCTTGCAAATGTGAGGCCACGCCTGGCCGCACGAGGCCGCCTGAGGGCGCGCGCGGCCGTGCCAAGAGCCGTGGCTGGCTGGAGAAGACGACGGCGCCGCGTTAGCACAAACAAACGGAGTTGATACGGCAAATGGAGCTTAGCTAGCGTACCTGGGATCGGAGGAGGGTTCGCCGGAGGAGAATCGACGGAGAATCGCCGGAGGAGAATCGCTGGGAGATCGACCGTCACTAGGGTTCGCGTGGCCGCGGGGGAAGGGGGCCGTCGCCCTTTTTAAGAAATATTGCGACGGATTAACTTGTCCGTCGCTGATTAGTGACGGTGTTGACCAATCCCGTCGCTATATTGAGGGGGTTTGACCCGTCGCTTACAACTAGCGACGGATAATTTATATTATCCGTCACACTAGCGACGGACGTTGACCATGTCCATCGCTATATTCAGGATTTTGACTTGCCGCGCAACTTTGGCGACGGATACTATATATCCGTCGCCACTTGCGACGGACTATTAAAAAATTCCGTCGCTATTGCTTGATATTTTTGTAGTGAATCTTACCTTTTGAGACGTGCCGGCGAGGAAAGGAAGAAGATAAGGACGACGTCATTTGCTCGCGCGAGGAAGAAGAGCAAGCACTGATCGGTGGAAGCGATGAGGAGAAGAGAAGGCGACTAGGGTTTTTTTCGCAGGGGGAGGAAACCGTCGAGGTGAGGTCGACGGGCAAAAAAGAGATTAAGTGAGGAATTTGAGAAATTTTGATTATATATATATATATATATATATATAAACGTATTTGCAAAACCCCCCTTCTATTTCCTATATTTAACAAAAGCAAGACATGGAATGAGTGATGTGCTATTTTCATATCTACTAATGGATTTTGGGGATATGCTACCAAATGATCACAATCTACTATCCTCAATGTATGATGGAAAAAGGACGTTGAGTTGTTTGGCGTTGACTCATGAAAAGATTCATACTTGTTCTAATGATTGCATTCTTTATAGGAAGCAATATAAAGACTACATAAACTGTCCTAATTGTGGTTTGTCATGGTGGAAGCTAACCAAGAACAAAGTTGAGAAGAAAAATGTTCCTGCAAAGGTGGTTTGGTATTTTCCGCCCATACGAAGATTTAAGCGCATATTTAAATCTTTAGAGACATCAAAAAATTTAACATGGCATGCAGATACCACCAGAGTTGCTGGTCAGTTACGTCATCCAGTTGATTCGCCATCATGGAAGTTAGTGGATCATATGTGGCCTAACTTTGAAAGTGAGCCAAGAAATCTTCGTTTAGCACTTGCAGCTGATGGCATAACTTGTCATAGCAACTTAAGTAGTCAGTACAGTTGCTGGCCAATTATGTTGGCCAACTATAATCTACCTCCAAACATATGCATGAAGAGGAAATTTATGATGCTAATTATGCTCATTTCAGGGCCTAAGCAACTAGGAAACTATATTGATGTCTATCTAGTGGTGTTAGTTGAAGATTTGCAATGATTGTGAAGGAGTTGATGGAGTATATGATGCTTATCGGAGATAGTTCTTCACTCTTAATGCAGTCTTATTATGGACCATCAATGACTTCTTGCCTATGGTAACCTTAGTGGATGTACTACACATGGTTATTATGCATGTCCAATATGTGGAGAAGATACTTATGCAAAGCACATAGAAAATGGGAAGAAAATGTCATTTACCGGTCATAGAAAATTCCTATCACAATTTCATCCGTATCGAAGGCAAATGATGGAGTTTAATGGCGTGGAGGAGCTTGGAGAAGCAGCTAAACCATTATCTGGGATTAATTTGTTTGACAAGCTTTCTGACATAAAATTTGAGTTTGGAAAGAAACTAAGTGTGAGAGGTGAAAAAAGAAAGAATGCAAAAGCTAATAAGTTGGAAGTCAATATAGAAGAAAAAGATATAAGTGCAACAAATTTTAGAAAATGTTGGAAGAAAAAATCAATCTTTTTCAATATTCCTTACTAGAAACACTTGCAAGTTAGACATTGTCTTGATGTTATGCACATAGAGAAAAATATTTTCGAATCCCTCATTAATACCTTGATGAATGTTAAAGGAAAAACTAAGGATAACGTGGTAGCTAGGTTGAACATGGTTAGGATGGGTATTAGGCCTTAATTGGCACCTACAGTTGGGGAGAAAAAAGCATATCTTCCTCATGCTGCGTGTTCATTCACAAAAAAAGAAAAGTTACAAGTGTGTAAGTCATTAAAGGATATAAAAGTTCCAGAAGGTTTCTCTTCAAACATAAAGAATCTTGTTTGCATGGATGAGCTTAAGTTAACTAGCTTGAAATCCCATGATTGTCATATTCTTATACAATATTTCCTGCCAATAGTCATACGTTATGCATTGTCAAAACATGTTAGATATGCTATCATAAGATTGTGCTTCTTCTTCAAAGATATTTGTTGCAAGGTTATAGATGTAGCCAAGTTAGATAAGCTGCATCTGACTTGGTAGTTACACTCTGCTTATTGGAGCAATATTTTCCCCCATCGTTTTTCGATATTATGCTTCACTTAACAATCCATCATGTTTGAGAAGTCCGATTATGTGAACCAGTTTACTTCAGATGGATGTACCCATTTAAAAGATTTATGAAAATGTTGAAGAGTTATGTAGGCAGTCGAAACATCCTGAAGGATGCATTGTTCATAGATATTAAGCAGAAGAAGCAGTTGAGTTTTGTTCGGAATTCTTCAATGGTGTTGATCTTGTTGGGATCCCTCAATCAAATCGAGACCCCAAAGCAAATGTTCCTGGCTTCGCAACATACATGCACAAATTAGAGTACCACAATTGATTTGCAACAAGCACATTTAACTGTGCTAGAAAATATGAAAGAAATATCACCCTACATAATGTAAGTGCACTATATTAATTTATAATTTTACATACGTAATAGAGATGATTTGCTATCTAACCTAAATTTATATATAAACACTTCTACAGTGAACATAAAAGCTTATTGAAGTCAATGTTTCCCAAAAAAGAAAAAGATGAAAGGTGGATTCAAGATGCTCACAACAAGAGGTTTATTGACTAGTTTCATACAAAGGTGATGTGGTTGAAAACATATTTTTAAATGCATAAAAGATGCTCACATAAACCTTCCTCAAGTTAATGTTTACATGTATGGTTACTGAAATTGCGTGTGCAAGTCGTTAAGTATAATAGTTATGTGATAAATGACAATTTATACCAAACAAAGGCGCAGGATGATGAGAGAGTTTGCCAAAATAGTGGAGTTTCAGTAGTTGCCAACACTATGCTTGTCTGTAGCAGCAAAGATAAAAGTCCCTTGTTGACTGATGTGTCTTTCTATGGAGTGATTGAAGAAATATGGGAATTAAACTATCATCAATTTCACATCTCTCTTTTCAAGTGCTCGTGGGTTGCAAATGACAAAGGAATAAACAATAATGATGAATGCGGCTTCACCTTGGTCAATTTGAACAAACAAGGGCATAAGAATAATGAATTTGTGCTTGCAAGTCAAGTCACACAAGTTTTTTATATTGGTGGCCCGTTAAAAAAAAGGTGGTAAATTGTTCTCCCAATTCCAAATAGATGCGATGAGGGAGAGGATGTTGATTGCAGTAGTATTCCTAAGTCTTGACCAATTGATGATGTATTCCTTAATATATGTCATGGCAGTGTACAAAAAGACCCCTCATGTATTGACAATTCTAACCACATCCTAAATTTTCAATTTTTAGTCAATTTAACCCTCCAAAAGTTTCGTATTTTGATAGTTTCAACTCCTATCGTCTCGGCCACAAAAAGCCACTATTAGTCTCAACACTGTTTTGGTCACAGACTCTATGTTTCAGTATCAGACTGTCTTAATCACAGGCTCTACATTTCAATGTCAGACCGTCTCGATCACATACTTATTCATAGTCTCAGTATTAAATAGTCTTGATTATATACTCATTTTGTCGCAGTGATATACGTAAAAATTATAAGCTGTTTATTGGAGCAAAAAACGACACCGTGATTATTTGTTGTTGCAGTGACGTACTCCAATAGCCCTTTGAAGTCCAAATGTATAAACTACCGTCGTTATCCTCTATATTTTCTTTTTGTTGTTTCACGTATAAAAAAACTCGCGCATCTAACGAAATAATATCACGGAATTGAGTATTGAAATAGGAAATCTATCTAGATTTGATCGTAACTTTAAAACAAAGGAATGATCTCATACTATTGATTTTAGTGGCGTCTTCATCAAGACTACTCTCCTACAATAAATAAATAAATAATCAATTCGATGCAACATTTGTTTAACTGGTGGTTACCTGCTCAAGGTTGAAAACGCAGAAGACGACAATGAATGAATTGCTGCTCAGATAATGAATCCGAGGTGGTTACGAGTTGCCCAACAAATGCATATATATAGCCTGGAGAGGAGGAGGGATAAGATTTCTTACGGAGATTCTTTTCAATTGTCAGATTCAATCACTATTTAATCTTAACCATTGGCAACTCACTAAGTATGCATATGTGATTTATGTCACCAAAGAGTGGACTCAGGACTAAACTATAAAGGATTGGCGTCGACACAGTTCACAGGGGGTACACAAAGGATGTAGCACTGATTATAAACATCGTCCTAGCTAGATATAATTACGGGGATCTAACAATAGTGTTTTCCAATAGCTAATTAAGAGTGAGAACTAGCCGCCTTTTTGCAATTCTTTGTCAAGATAATTAAGAACTGCAAAGCTAATAGAAAAGTAGCGTATTTATTCAATATAGACCATTGAGTAATAGAAAGACTTTCGATTCATCACTCCTTCATAATTATCTCCTCGATAAGCTTTTCCAAATTTCTCCAAGATCGTCCACCAGGTTTGGCTGCCTCTACTGCTTTTTCTTTCCACTCCACTGCCTTCCTCTTCATTTCCTTCCCCTTCTGCCCTGCCATCAGCTCCTTGATCAACCCTTCCACCTCCTCCCTAGTTACATCTTCATCAATCTCCATTCCAATGTCCCATACAGAGCATATGTACCTACGATTAATTTGTTGATCCGCAAAGAAAGGCCAACAGATCATGGGAACCCCTGAGCATATGCTTTCCGTTGTAGAATTCCATCCGCAGTGTGTCAAGAAACCTCCAATTGCAGCATGAGCCAACACCCTCTGTTGTGGGCACCAGCTCGCGATGAAGCTCCTTCCCTTGGTCATCTCCGAGAACTCCTGTGGCAACAACGCCGCGTCGCCGACCACAAGGTCAGGTCTAATAACCCAAAGAAACGTGCATCCACTGTTAGCCAAACCCCATCCGAACTCCAGGGCCTGCTTGCTCGTCAAGTTTGTCAAGCTACCAAAGTTGACATACAACACGGACCCTGACTCCTTTTCGTCTAACCATTCCATGCATCGCAAGTCCTCTCTCCACATGTTCAGTCCACCGATCGATGAGGTTGATGAATCACTGGGAATGTACTGAGAAAGTAGGCACATAGGGCCAATATCGAACACTGGGGGTAGCATCGATGACCATGCGTTGAGCAATGGTGATTCTAATTCAGAAAAAGTGTTGAAGATGATTGCTGTGGCTTGGTGAGATGCATGCGCTCCATCCATGACAAAGTTGAGAAACAGTTCGTCTCGGTGGGCGGTTCGAATGAAACTAGTCAAATCTCTCATGCGGACTGTTACCATTCCTGGTATCCAATCGACGATAGTGTCCAGGTACCCATTTGTAACATCGTCATCACCTAATATATATAACCAATTAGATGCATGCCTCTATGACAAGCTAGTACACATGAATTTAAGTTATAGTTACTTTTCAAAGGGACGAGACCCCTCTCGATCAAGTCCTTGCAGTAGTAGAAGTCCGTGAAGCCACACACGGACACTGTGCAGTAGAACACATTAGGGATCCCCAATTTGGTGGTGGCGTTGAGGGTGAAGGGGGTGAAGGAATCTGAGATCACGCATCTTACGGGTGGCACGCCGGAGCTCGGATCGTTCAGCGAGGATAGAAGACCGAGAAAAGAAGCAGGGCAGTTCTTTTGGTCGGCGAGAATGATATTTCTAATGCTTTCTTTGTTTTCGTCGATGTCGTCGGGGGCCGGGAGGCCGTCGGAGATGCTGGCGAAGCGGAAGTCAGGAAGGCCGTCGAGAGCGGAGAGTGATCCGCTATGCTTGAGAAGTTGCCGGTGGGCGTACTGGGTGTTGACGAAGGTTATGAAGAAGCCTTGGAAGTGGAGGACTTTGGCAAGGTTGAGCATGGAGTTGATGTGGCCTTGGAAGGGGAGAGCCATGCACACGAGATGAGTTTTGGTTGAGCGCCCCATCTTGGCCCTCGTCTGGTATGATCTGGGTCCTGGCCGGGACTATATAAGCTCTGCCTGTGTATTGAAGGAAAAAAGATAATGGCCAAAAATTAAGGCCGCTTATTTTCATAATCGTCCGATGGTGTTTGATTTTGGAAAATAAAATTTTAAAAATATTGGATTACGAATATAGTTATTACATATTATATCCAAGGTTCGTAGAATCGCGATCCTACACAGGATCGATTTGGGGTCAGGATCGGATCGGTCAGGATCGGATCGTAAAATTGTACGATCCTATCAAAAACCCTTAAAATGAAAAAATATACAATTTTTATTAACACTATAATTAAAATAATCACGTTTAACTTCAAGAATATTCTATTTATTACAAGATGATCCAATTTAATTGTCAACCTATTAGATAATAGACATCTAAAGACTCATCATTTTAGAAAAAAGATATAACATAATATTATTAATCAAAAACTAACTAAAAAATAATTAAATAGATATTTAAATAATCTTAAAACCCTAACACTAACGATGTAAAAGATAAAAAAAATAATAAAAAAGATTAATAATCTTCTGGGCCTTTGAAAAGGCTTTAAACAATATTTTTTGGGATTCAATCTTAAAACTAACTTGTAGATCTTTGAACGAGTTTCAATTTGATATATTATAGGTCACGTGGTTCAATCCGAGTCAAAAGTTATGACCTCTTAAAGCTTTCATCGATCCTGTTCCGATCCTGTCCGATCCTGTCCGATCCTATACGATCCTGTCCGATCCTACCGATCCTGCTGCGATCCTGCTACAAAAAACGATTCTGCGCGATTCTGGATCGTTTTGTGATCCAGGATCGTAGGATCGTACGATCCTACGATTCAGGATCGCGATTTTGTAAATTATGATTATATCAGGTGTAATGAGATGTCCTTTGGTAATTTTTTTAAAAAATTGAATATCATTTTCACCATAATTTTTAAGTAAGAGTAAGCTAGACGTATAATTTTTAAGTAAGAGTAAGCTAGACGTGTCCTCGTGATGGCTCCGGGAATGGACTGATTCGGCAATTTTGCATCTGTGTTGTCTTGTCCGCATCCACTCGTTCTGCGGCCATTGATGTGGTGCAATGGCATTGGGTAACAGCCATTTTCTCTTTCTAAGGGAATCCCGGATAGTTTATCAATTCCTTCACTCAACTTTAGAAAATAATTTTAATATTTATATAAAATATATTTTTACGGTAAATTAGAGATAAATCCCTAATCCAAAAGATGTCTTTGTGTCCGCTCCCCAGGTAAGGAAACAAATGTTTCAACTCCCTATTCTTTAGTTTTAACTCCCCAATACATAAATTTACTAATATACCCTTCTTACTTTTCCCGTTTTTGGTTTTCCCGCATTTCTTCTTCCGCAGCTTCGCTTTCCCCTGTTTTCTTCCCGACACAATCTCGGCGTCCTTCACCGGCGAAATCAAGCCAGCTTTCTCTCTTCAATTTCCTTCTCCCGCGAGTTCTTGACGACACATTCTCGGCGTCCTTCACCGGCGAAATCAAGTCAGCTTCCTCTCCGGCGTTTCCTTCTTCCCAAATTTCTTGACGACTTAATCTCGTAAACCCTAATCAGCGAAATCAAGGCAAGTCTACCATTTTCCTCTCCCCCATTTCTTCCCGACACAATGTGAAGCAAGATTATAGCCGTGTAGATCCATCAACCCACCGACGAGGAGACTGAATCAAGCTTTGTCGCCGGAGATAGAGTTGAAGTCAGGCATTTTTTGTAGATTTTTTATCTATTAGTCGGAACTCTCTAATTATCATCTTTCTTATTTCCCTATTCGTTTAAACAAAGATTAGTGATTGATTAAGTACAACTTCGCCCTATTATAAGTATATTGTTACTATTCCTATGAGATTTCAATTTATCAATACTATTTGCATCATTCTTTAAAAATTTAAGAATTCCTTGATCATAGATAAGTGGTGAGAGGGAGGTAAATAGACAATTGTCAGCAATTGTCATTTCTATAGATAAATAGGCAATTGTTCATGTTTAATGATGATATTAAATTTTTTCTATTATTATTAAATTGAATGTTTATTGTTTGTAAGTAGGCAAATGTTTACTTGATTAATTTTCAGTTTACTTTATGGTCTAAATACTAAAATTGTGTTGGATATTTCGAGTAAGGGTTGAACAGAATCAAAGATGGTGAAGACTAAGAAAGAAGCAAAGAATAACAAAGATGCTAAAGAGGTTAACAGTGGGAAAAAAGCTCAGTTTCGGTGTTCACCTACTTTTTTTAGAGCTGTGATGGATGAAGTGGGACCGAAAATGACTGATAAGCAAATGGAGAGTATTCAAAACACTCCATTTGGTATATGGCTTAAGATGCCCAAATTGGCAATCAGCAGCTCCAGAGTTGATATAATTTTAAAAAGATTTCAGTTGCAATCTCATTCATTTGTGTTTGGTGAAAATATTGTTGTTCCCTTTACATCACCAGAGTTTTCCATTGTTCTTGGCTTACGTTATGCAGGGCAACCAGTTGATTTAGATGTGAATTTGGAGTCCAAATTTGTTGCTCAGTATTTCTCTGGGAAAGTTGGCAATGTGACCAGAAGTGCAATCTATGATAGACTATCCTCTTTAGCTGGATCAGAGAGTAACTCAGATGTGGATGATTTTGTTCGGATGTTTATTTGTTTAGCGTTTAATTGTATCATTTTTCCCGTGGCCAACTACTCAACACCTCGATTCATTATGCCATACATTGATGACCTGACCACCTTCTTTGATTATTCGTGGGGAGATGCGTCTTATAGATTTTTGAGCAATCAAATTTTCAAATATATTGGAAAGGGTGATGTTAGAAGAAAGAAGTATTTAGATGGTTCAACTATTGGATTGATGGTGAGTTTTTTTAGTATGCTTTTATTATGTTTTGTTCTGTTATACTAATAAATTTATTTATTTAGGGATGATTATATGAAAGAATACCTTCACTTGGCGTAGTACGTTCGCTACATACTTTTCCCAGGTTGTTCCGTTGGGGGGAAAGTAAGATACCTAACAAACCTGATTTAGCGGAGAGGTTATTGAATTCCATTGACTATAGTAAAGTAAGTTCATATTTTATAGTAGACATACTCAAATATGATGAATTGTAGTGACCTTTTAATTTTAATTGTGAAAATGTGTTATCCATTGTACCATTTTCGGATGAAGATATACTGTTTCATCATAGGCGAGCAAGTTTATCGGTAATATTATCATTAAATAAGTATTTTGTTAAATGAAGTTGAGAAAATATTTATTTGCTACAAGAATCTTGTAATTTTTTCAGGGCTCAGAATGTGTTAAATGTGGTGGATTGATTGCTGGCACAAGTTGGGCCAATACTGAACCAATGGAGAAAGAGTTTGGTGGTGAGCTACATCCACAGACTGATGATATCAGTGGGTTAGAATACAACAAGAGAGTTGAAGTTAAAGACTCCATTGAAGGTGAAATGACTGGGTTTGTTGAAGTGCCGGTTGAAAAGAATATAGTAGAGCAATTTGTGCCCTCTATTGCAATGACGGTTAGGACAAGGGCAGACAGAATGAAGAAAAAAAAGGATGAAATATATGTTACACCGCCGAGTACAACACCTAAACGTAGGAGGAAGGCAGGCAAAGAGGTGTTAGCATCAATTGTAGACCCAATAGTGTTGGAAGAGGTGTTAGCATCAATTTCTCGTTTATTTATTTATTGTTAACCGTGTTTCTATTTTATTCTTATGTTCTTAAATCTATCTACATAGGGAGAGACGACTATAGATGTTGCTACAATTGGAAGGGATGCTGTTGCGGATGTGATGAATAAATATAGAGAAATGAGAAATTTTTGTGGATATGAAGAAGCAACTGATGAAGAGCGAGAGATGGTAACAGAATATCTTTCTCGAGATAAGTTAGAGTATGTTAATCTTGTACATGTTTCCTTTTCTAGAATATTAGTCCTTTATAGTGAAATATTATATAAATTTTCAAATTTACAGTGTGGTTGTGTGGGAGGAAGATGATGTGGTCCTTGATGGCCTCCAATTCTGTGAATTCTTATTTCGTAATCCAGTTGGATCCGAAATTATTGATTGTTACATGAGAATAATGAGAAAGCAAAGTGTTAAGAAAGGGTTTGAAATTTTTGGCATGGACATGGGTGTTCAGGTTTGTGGTGTTCTTTGATCTTACAAATGAATTCTTTAATTTTTGTTTACAATGAGAAATATGACTCTATTTCTACATGTAGAGAGAAGTCCTTCATAAATTCGAAGGACATAGGCGTAATCGATTGCTGCGGAAGGGAGAATATAAAGAATTTGTTGGAAAACTTACTTCAGTGACAAGGAATCAATTAAAACATCTCAATGAAGATTTATTTACAAGATGCAGATATATTATTTTTCCCTTGAACTATGGATGACATTGGTATCTATTATTCTATTCAACAATAGAAAGCAAATTCAAGACCATGAACTCGAAACCTCATCCAGCTGCTTTCGGGACAGCGAAAGTTTATGTAAGTTTCATCATTTGTATTTCAATAACTCTTAAAACTTAAATTTCACAGCTGAATAAATATTTGCAGGCTGAATTTTTGGCTGGATACATGAAAAATTTCTCAGGCTTTGACCTTGGTAAAATAACAGTAATGAAAACAAAGTGCCGTCACCAAGACGAGACACTCGATTGTGGTGTTTTTACTTGTTTGTGGATTGAGTGTCTAGCGCTTGATGATGATGAAATATGGAATTATGAAAAAGAGGTAAAGATGGATGCGTATTGGGCACACATGGCAGCAATTATTCTGTCAGATGAAAATGGAATTATGAAGAAGTAGACTTTTCTAATCTCACGTGATTATGAATTTTGGTGGAAAATGTATATTTGTTGTAATTGGTGTATCTGCAGATATTCTCATCTTCATCACCTTTAGCCTATGTAATTATGGTTGTGAGTTGCTGAATGTTATGGAAAGTGGATGTTTTGTTGTTGAAATATGGAAAATATGTGATTATGGATGATTATGGATGTTTTGTTGCTGATTATGGATGATTTGTTGTGGAAAAAATTATGCATGATTATGTGCTAAGTGATGTCAATGTGATCTTATTGAGCATTTCTTTTTCTGATGCATTCGGCATTCTGTTTCATTTCTTAGTTGATGATTTTGATTGCTCTTCACTTGCATTTGATATGATCTGAGATTCAAAGTGTTCAGGTAGAGTATGTATTCTTACTTGCTTTGTGATATATATTCTTCACTTGCTGTGTTGGAGCAGAGTGTGTTTCATAGAAGACAGTTCCTATAAATCTTGAGTATTTGTTGTTGTGTGAGTTCAGTTATGAAACTGAATGTTTGTTCAGTTATGAAAATTAATGTTTGTTCAGTTATGAAACTCATTGTTATGATTTGTGTACTCTTTATGTGCATGACATATGTGGGATATACAAAGGAGATGCTGTCAGAATTTCAGCCGAAATTGAGTACAGATCAGCAGAAATTGAGTACAGATTGATGAAAATCGAGTACAAGGATAGGAAACCTATACCTCTCTCATGATCTTGATGCAAATTCTATTGTAATTAGAGTCCAAGGTTAGGAAAACAAGTAGGATCATGATATATGCCCTATTATTTGACAATCCAAGAGTTGGCAAGGCCATAGGGATTTTGAGTACAAATTGATGCAATTTCAGTACACATTGGCTGAAATCGAGTACAAATCAGCCCAAATTGAGTACAGATTGATGAAAATCGAGTACAAGGTTAGGAAACCTATTCCTCTCTCATGATCTTGATGCAAAGTCCATTGTAGTTAGAGTCCAAGGTTAGGAAAACCAAGATATGATCATGATATATGCCCTATTATTTGACTATCTAAGAGTTGGCAAGGCCATTGAGATTTTGAGTACAAATTGATACAATTTCGGTACACATTGGCTGAAATCGAGTACATATCAGCCCAAATTGAGTATAAATTTATGCAAATCGAGTACAAGGTTAGAAAACATATACCTCTCTCATGATCTTGATGCAAAGTCTATTGTAGTTAGAGTCCAAGGTTAGGAAAAACAAGATAGGATCATGAGAGAGGTATCACTTACCTCTCTCATGATCTTGATGCAAAGTCTATTGTAGTTAGAGTCCAAGGTTAGGAAAACAAGATAGGATCATGATATATGCCCTATTATTTGACAATCCAAGAGTTGGCAAGGCCATAGAGATTTTGAGTACAAATTGATGCAATTTCAGTACACATTGGCTGAAATAGAGTACAAATCAGCCCAAATTGGAGTACAGATTGATGAAAATCGAGTACAAGGATAGGAAACCTATACCTCTCTCATGATTCTTGATGCAAAGTCTACTGTAGTTAGAGTCCAAGGTTAGAAATCAAGATAGGATCATGATATATGCCATATTATTTGACAATCCAAGGTTGGCAAGACCATGGGGATCTTGAGTACAAATTGATGCAATTTCAGTACACATTGGCTGAAATCGAGTACAAATCAGCCCAAATTGAGTACAGATTGATGAAAATCGAGTACAAGGATAGGAAACCTATACCTCTCTCATGATCTTGATGCAAAGTCCATTGTAGTTAGATTCCAAGGTTAGGAAAAACAAGATAGGATCATGAGAGAGGTATCACTTACCTCTCTCATGATCTGATGCAAAGTCTATTGTAGTTTGAGTCCAAGGTTTGGAAAACAGATAGGATCATGATATATGCCCTATTATTTGACCAATCCAGAGTTTGGCAAGGCCATGGAGATTTTGAGTACAAATTGATGCAATTTCAGTACACATTGGCTGAAATAGAGTACAAATCAGCCCAAATTGAGTACAAATTGATGAAAATCGAGTACAAGGATAGGAAACCTATACCTCTCTCATGATCTTGATGCAAAGTCTATTGTAGTTAGAGTCCAAGGTTAGGAAAACAAGATAGGATCATGATATATGCCCTATTATTTGACAATCCAAGAGTTGGCAAGGCCATGGGGGATTTTGAGTACAATTGATGCAATTTCAGTACACATAGGCTGAAATCGAGTACAAATCAGCCCCAAATTGAGTACAGATTGATGAAATCGAGTACAAGGTTAGGAAACCTATACCTCTCTCATGATCTTGATGCAAAGTCCATTGTAGTTAGAGTCCAAGGTTAGGAAAAACAGATAGGATCATGAGAGAGGTATCACTTACCTCTCTCATGATCTTGATGCAAAGTCTATTGTAGTTAGAGTCCAAGGTTAGGAAAACAAGATAGGGATCCATGATATATGCCCTATTATTTGACAATCCAAGAGTTGGCAAGGTCATGGGGATTTTGAGTACAAATTGATGCAATTTCAGTACACATTGGCTGAAATCGAGTACAAATCAGCCCAAATTGAGGTACAGATTTGATGAAAATCGAGTACAAGGATAGGAAACCTATACCTCTCTCATGATCTTGATACAAAGTCTATTGTAGTTAGAGTCCAAGGTTAGGAAAAACAAGATAGGATCATGATATATGCCCTATTATTTTGACAATCCAAGAGTTGGCAAGACATGGGGATTTTGAGTACAAATTGATGCAATTTCAGTACACATTGGCTGAAATCGAGTACAAATCAGCCCAAATTGAGTACAGATTGATGAAAATCGAGTACAAGGATAGGAAACCTATACCTCTCTCATGATCTTGATGCAAAGTCCATTGTAGTTAGATTCCAAGGTTAGGAAAAAAAGATAGGATCATGAGAGAGGTATCACTTACCTCTCTCATGATCTTGATGCAAAGTCTATTGTAGTTAGAGTCCAAGGTTAGGAAAACAAGATAGGATCATGATATATGCCCTATTATTTGACAATCCAAGAGTTGGCAAGGCCATGGGGATTTGAGTACAAATTGATGCAATTTCAGTACACATTGGCTGAAATCGAGTACAAATCAGCCCAAATTGAGTACAGATTGATGAAAATCGAGTACAAGGTTAGGAAACCTATACCTCTCTCATGATCTTGATGCAAAGTCCATTGTAGTTAGATTCCAAGGTTAGGAAAAACAAGATAGGATCATGAGAGAGGTATCACTTACCTCTCTCATGATCTTGATACAAAGTCC
>JAGFNQ010000339.1:165075-235131 GCA_024364735.1 Boesenbergia rotunda | reverse complement strand
AAAAATATTTATAAAATTTTAAATTTAGAGAATAACTAAATAGATTAGCTGTCGCAAAAAAAAATTATATAAAATGTAAATTTAAAGTAAAATTTTTATTTATGAAAATTGACGGGATGTCAAAGGGAAAAAAATTCGGTAAATTAGAGATAAATCTCTAATCCAAAAGATGCCTTTGTGTCCGCTCCCCAGGTAAGGAAACAAATGTTTCAACTCCCTACTTTTTAGTTTTAACTCCCCAATACATAAATTTACTAATATACCCTTCTTACTTTTCCCGCTTTTGATTTTCCCGCATTTCTTCTCCCGCAGCTTCGTTTTCCCCTGTTTTCTTCCCGACACAATCTCGGCGTCCTTCACCGGCGAAATCAAGCCAGCTTTCTCTCTTCAATTTCCTTCTCCCGCGAGTTCTTGACGACACATTCTCGGCGTCCTTCACCGGCGAAATCAAGCCAGCTTCCTCTCCGGCGTTTCCTTCTTCCCAAATTTCTTGACGACTTAATCTCGTAAACCCTAATTAGCGAAATCAAGGCAAGTCGACCATTTTCCTCTCCCCCATTTCTTCCCGACACAATGTGAAGCAAGATTATAGCCGTGTAGATCCATCAACCCACCGACGAGGAGACTGAATCAAGCTTTGTCGCCGGAGATATAGTTGAAGCCAGACATTTTTTGTAGATTTTTTATCTATTAGTCGGAACTCTCTAATTATCATCTTTCTTATTTCCCTATTCGTTTAAACAAAAATTAGTGATTGATTAAGTACAACTTCGCCCTATTATGAGTATATTGTTACTATTCCTATGAGATTTCAATTTATCAATACTATTTGCATCATTCTTTAAAAATTTAAGAATTCCTTGATCATAGATAAGTGGTGAGAGGGAGGTAAATAGGCAATTGTCAGCAATTGCCATTTCTATAGATAAATAGGCAATTGTTCATGTTTAATGATGATATTAAATTTTTTCTATTATTATTAAATTGAATGTTTATTGTTTGTAAGTAGGCAAATGTTTACTTGATTAATTTTCAGTTTACTTTATGGTCTAAATACTAAAATTGTGTTGGATATTTCGAGTAAGGGTTGAACAGAATCAAAGATGGTGAAGACTAAGAAAGAAGCAAAGAATAACAAAGATGCTAAAGAGGTTAACAGTGGGGAAAAAACTCAGTTTCGGTGTTCACCTACTTTTTTTAGAACTGTGATGGATGAAGTGGGACCGAAAATGACTGATAAGCAAAAGGAGAGTATTCAAAACACTCCATTTGGTATATGGCTTAAGATGCCTAAATTGGCAATCAGCAGCTCCAGAGTTGATATAATTTTAAAAAGATTTCAGTTGCAATCTCATTCATTTGTGTTTGGTGAAAATATTATTGTTCCCTTTACATCACCAGAGTTTTCCATTGTTCTTGGCTTACGTTATGCAGGGCAACCAGTTGATTTAGATGTGAATTTGGAGTCCAAATTTGTTGCTCAGTATTTCTCTGGGAAAGTTGGCAATGTGACCAGAAGTGCAATCTATGATAGACTATCCTCTTTAGCTGGATCAGAGAGTAACTCAGATGTGGATGATTTTGTTCGGATGTTTATTTGTTTAGTGTTTAATTGTATCATTTTTCCTGTGACCAACTACTCAACACCTCGATTCATTATGCTATACATTGATGACCTGACCACCTTCTTTGATTATTCGTGGGGAGATGCGGCTTATAGATTTTTGAGCAATCAAATTTTCAAATATATTGGAAAGGGTGATGTTAGAAGAAAGAAGTATTTAGATGGTTCAACTGTTGGATTGATGGTGAGTTTTTTTAGTATGCTTTTATTATGTTTTGTTCTGTTATACTAATAAATTTATTTATTTAGGGATGGTTATATGAAAGAATACCTTCACTTGGAGTAATACGTTCGCTACATACTTTTCCCAGGTTGTTCCGTTGGGGGAAAGTAAGATACCTAACAAACCTGATTTAGCGGAGAGGTTATTGAATTTCATTGACTATAGTAAAGTAAGTTCATATTTTATAGTAGACATACTCAAATATGATGAATTGTAGTGACCTTTTAATTTTAATTGTGAAAAGGTGTTATCCATTGTACCATTTTCGGATGAAGATATACTGTTTCATCATAGGCGAGCAAGTTTTTCGGTAATATTATCATTAAATAAGTATTTTGTTAAATGAAGTTGAGAAAATATTTATTTGCTACAAGAATCTTGTAATTTTTTCAGGGCTCAGAATGTGTTAAATGTGGTGGATTGATTGCTGGCACAAGTTGGGCCAATACTGAACCAATGGAGAAAGAGTTTGGTGGTGAGCTACATCCACAGACTGATGATATCAGTGAGTCAGAATACAACAAGAGAGTTAAAGTTAAAGACTCCATTGAAGGTGAAATGGCTGGGTTTGTTGAAGTGCCGGTTTAAAAGAATATAGTAGAGCAATTTGTGCCCTCTATTGCAATGACGGTTAGGACAAGGGCAGACAGAATGAAGAAAAAAAAGGATGAAATATATGTTACGCCGCCGAGTACAACACCTAAACGTAGGAGGAAGGCAGGCAAAGAGGTGTTAGCATCAATTGTAGACCCAATAGTGCTGGAAACGGTAAAATAGAGTTAATTTTATTTATTTATTGTTAACCGTGTTTCTATTTTATTCTTATGTTCTTAAATCTATCTACATAAGGAGAGACGACTATAGATGTTGCTACAATTGGAAGGGATGTTGTTGCGGATGTGATGAATAAATATAGAGAAACGAGAAATTTTTGTGGATATGAAGAAGCAACTGATGAAGAGCGAGAGATGGTAACAGAATATCTTTCTCGAGATAAGTTAGAGTATGTTAATCTTGTGCATGTTTCCTTTTCTAGAATATTAGTCCTTTATAGTGAAATATTATATAAATTTTCAAATTTACAGTGTGGTTGTGTGGGAGGAAGATGATGTGGTCCTTGATGGCCTCCAATTCTGTGAATTCTTATTTCGTAATCCAGTTGGATCCGAAATTATTGATTGTTACATGAGAATAATGAGAAAGCAAAGTGTCAAGAAAGGGTTTGAAATTTTTGGCATGGACATGGGTGTTCAGGTTTGTGGTGTTCTTTGACCTTACAAATGAATTCTTTAATTTTTGTTTACAATGAGAAATATGACTCTATTTCTACATGTAGAGAGAAGTCCTTCATAAATTGGAAGGACATAGGCGTAATCGATTGCTGCGGAAGGGAGAGTATGAAGAATTTGTTGGAAAACTTACTTCAGTGACAAGGAATCAATTAAAACATCTCAATGAAGATTTATTTACAAGATGCAGATATATTATTTTTCCCTTGAACTATGGATGACATTGGTATCTATTATTCTATTCAACAAGAGAAAGCAAATTCAAGACCATGAACTCCAAGCCTCATCCAGCTGCTTTCGGGACAGCGAAAGTTTATGTAAGTTTCATCATTTGTATTTCAATAACTCTTAAAACTTAAATTTCACAGCTGAATCAATATTTGCAGGCTGAATTTTTGGCTGGATACATGAAAAATTTCTCAGGCTTTGACCTTGGTAAAATAACAGTAATGAAAACAAAGTGTCGTCACCAAGGCGAGACACTCGATTGTGGTGTTTTTACTTGTTTGTGGATTGAGTGTCTAGCGCTTGATGATGATGAAATATGAAATTATGAAAAAGAGATAAAGATGGATGTGTATCGGGCACACATGGCAGCAATTATTCTGTCAGATGAAAATGGAATTATGAAGAAGTAGACTTTTCTAATCTCATGTGATTATGAATTTTGGTGGAAAACGTATATTTGTTGTAAGTTGGTGTATCTGCAGATATTCTCATCTTCATCACCTTTAGCCTATGTAATTATGGTTGTGAATTGCTGAATGTTATGGAAAGTGGATGTTTTGTTGTTGAAATATGGAAAATATGTGATTATGGATGATTATGGATGTTTTGTTGCTGATTATGGATGATTTGTTGTGGAAAAAATTATGCATGATTATGTGCTTAGTGATGTCAATGTGATCTTATTGAGCATTTCTTTTTCTGATGCATTTGGCATTCTGTTTCATTTCTTAGTTGATGATTTTGATTGCTCTTCACTTGCATTTGATATGATCTGAGATTCAAAGTGTTCAGGTAGAGTATGTATTCTTACTTGCTTTGTGATATATATTCTTCACTTGCTGTGTTGGAGCAGAGTGTGTTTCATAGAAGACAGTTCCTATAAATCTTGAGTATTTGTTGTTGTGTGAGTTCAGTTATGAAACTGAATGTTTGTTCAGTTATGAAAATTACTGTTTGTTCAGTTATGAAACTCATTGTTATGATTTGTGTACTCTTTATGTGCATGACATATGTGGGACATATGAAAATCGAGTACAAGGTTAGGAAACCTATACCTCTCTCATGATCTTGATGCAAAGTCCATTTAGTTAGAGTCCAAGGTTAGGAAAAACAAGATAGGATCATGAGAGAGGTATCACTTACCTCTCTCATGATCTTGATACAAAGTCCATTGTAGTTGATTCCAAGGTTAGGAAAACAAGATAAGATCATGATATATGCCCTATTATTTGACAATCCAAGAGTTGGCAAGGCCATGGGGATTTTGAGTGATGCAATTTCAGTACACATTGGCTGAAATCGAGTACAAATCAGCCCAAATTGAGTACAGATTGATGAAAATCGAGTACAAGGATAGGAAACCTATACCTCTATCATGATCCTGATACAAAGTCTATTGTAGTTAGAGTCCAAGGTTAGGAAAACAAGATAGGATCATGATATATGCCCCATTATTTGACAATCCAAGAGTTGACAAGGACATGGGGATTTTGAGTACAAATTGATGCAATTTCAGTACACATTGGCTGAAATCGAGTACAAATCAGCCCAAATTGAGTACAGATTGATGAAAATCGAGTACAAGGTTAGGAAACCTATACCTCTCTCATGATCTTGATGCAAAGTCCATTGTAGTTAGAGTCCAAGATTAGGAAAACCAGGATAGGATCATGATATATGCCCTATTATTTGACTATCTAAGAGTTGGCAAGGCCATTGAGATTTTGAGTACAAATTGATACAATTTCGGTACACATTGGCTGAAATCGAGTACATATCAGCCCAAATTGAGTATAAGTTTATGCAAATCGAGTACAAGGTTAGAAAACATATACCTCTCTCATGATCTTGATGCAAAGTCCATTGTAGTTAGAGTCCAAGGTTAGGAAAAACAAGATAGGATCATGAGAGAGGTATCACTTACCTCTCTCATGATCTTGATACAAAGTCCATTGTAGTTAGAGTCCAAGTTAGGAAAACCAAGATAGGATCATAATATATGCCCTATTATTTGACAATCCAAGAGTTGGCAAAGCCATGGGGATTTTGAGTACAAATTGATGCAATTTAAGTACACATTGGCTGAAATAGAGTACAAATCAGCCCAAATTGAGTACAGATTGATGAAAATCGAGTACAAGATTAGGAAACATATACCTCTCTCATGATCTTGATGCAAAGTCCATTGTAGTTAGAGTCCAAGATTAGGAAAAACAAGATAGGATCATAAGAGATGTATCACTTACCTCTCTATTGTAGTTAGAGTCCAAGATTAGGAAAATAAGATAGGATCATGATATATGCCCTATTATTTGACAATCCAAGAGTTGGCAAGGCCATGGGGATTTTGAGTACAAATTGATACAATTTCAGTACACATTGGCTGAAATCGAGTACAAATCAGCCGAAATTGAGTACAGATTGATGAAAATCGAGTACAAGGTTAGGAAACATATACCTCTCTCATGATCTTGATGCAAAGTCCATTGTAGTTAGAGTCCAAGGTTAGGAAAAATAAGATAGGATCATGAGAGAGGTATCACTTACCTCTCTATTGTAGTTAGAGTCCAAGGTTAGGAAAACAAGATATGATCATGATATATGCCATATTATTTGACAATCCAAGAGTTGGCAAGGCCATGGGGATTTTGAGTACAAATTGATGCAATTTCAGTACACATTGGCTGAAATCGAGTACAAATCAGCCCAAATTGAGTACAGATTGAAGAAAATCAAGTACAAGGTTAGAAAACATATACCTCTCTCATGATCTTGATGCAAAGTCCATCGTAGTTAGAGTCCAAGGTTAGGAAAAACAAGATAGGATCATGAGAGAGGTATCACTTACCTCTCTATTGTAGTTAGAGTCCAAGGTTAGGAAAACAAGATAGGATCATGATATATGCCCTATTATTTGACAATCCAAGAGTTGGCAAGGCCATGGGGATTTTGAGTACAAATTGATACAATTTCAGTACACATTGGCTGAAATCGAGTACAAATCAGCCCAAATTGAGTACAGATTGATGAAAATCGAGTACAAGGTTAGGAAACCTATACCTCTCTCATGATCTTGATGCAAAGTCCATTGTAGTTAGAGTCCAAGGTTAGGCAATCCAAGATAGGATCCTATCTTGTTTTCCTAACCTTCGACTCAACTACAATGGACTTTGTATCAAGATCATGAGAGAGGTAAGTGATACCTCTCTCATGATCCTATCTTGTTTTTCCTAACCTTGGACTCTAATTACAATGGACTTTGCATCAAGATCATGAGAGAGGTATATGTTTTCTAACCTTGTACTCGATTTTCATCAATCTGTACTCAATTTGGGCTGATTTGTACTCGATTTCAGCCAATGTGTACTGAAATTGCATCAATTTATACTCAAAATCCCAATGGCTTTGCCAACTCTTGAATTGTCAAATAATAGGGCATATATCATGATCCTATCTTGTTTTCCTAACCTTGGACTCAACTACAATGGACTTTGTATCAAGATCATGAGAGAGATAATTGATACCTCTCTCATGATCCTATCTTGGTTTTCCTAACCTTGGACTCTAACTACAATGAACTTTGCATCAAGATCATGAGAGAGGTATATGTTTTCTAACCTTGTACTCGATTTTCATCAATCTGTACTCAATTTGGACTGATTTGTACTCGATTTCAGCCAATGTGTACTGAAATTGCATCAATTTGTACTCAAAATCCCCATGGCCTTGCCAACTCTTGGATTGTCAAATAATAGGGCATATATCATGATCCTATCTTGTTTTCCTAACCTTGGACTCAACTACAATGGACTTTGTATCAAGATCATGAGAGAGGTAAGTGACACCTCTCTCATGATCCTATCTTGGTTTTCCTAACCTTGGACTCTAACTACAATGGACTTTGCATCAAGATCATGAGAGAGGTATATGTTTTCTAACCTTGTACTCGATTTTCATCAATTTGTACTCAATTTGGGCTGATTTGTATTCTATTTTAGCCAATGTGTACTGAAATTGCATCAATTTGTACTCAAAATCCCCATGGCCTTGCCAACTCTTGGATTGTCAAATAATAGGGCATATATCATGATCCTATCTTGTTTTCTAACCTTGGACTCAACTACAATGGATTTTGTATCAAGATCATGAGAGAGGTAAGTGATACTTCTCTCATGATCCTATGTTGTTTTTCCTAACCTTGGACTCTAAATACAATGGACTTTGCATCAAGATCATGAGAGAGGTATAGGTTTCCTAACCTTGTACTCGATTTTCATCAATCTGTACTCAATTTGGGCTGATTTGTACTCGATTTCAGCCAATGTGTACTGAAATTGCATCAATTTGTACTCAAAATCCCCATGGCCTTGCCAACTCTTGGATTGTCAAATAATAGGGCATATATCATGATCCTATCTTGTTTTCCTAACCTTGGACTCTAACTACAATAGACTTTGCATCAAGATCATGAGAGAGATATAGGTTTCCTATCCTTGTACTCGATTTTCGTTAATCTGTACTCAATTTGGGCTGATTTGTACTCGATTTCAGCCTATGTGTACTGAAATTGCATCAATTTGTACTCAAAATCCTCATGACCTTGTCAACTCTTGGATTGTCAAATAATAGGGCATATATCATGATCCTATCTTGTTTTCCTAACCTTGGACTCAACTACAATGGACTTTGTATCAAGATCATGAGAGAGGTAAGTGATACCTCTCTCATGATCCTATCTTGTTTTTCCTAACCTTGGACTATAACTACAATGGACTTTGCATCAAGATCATGAGAGAGGTATATGTTTTCTAACCTTGTACTCGATTTGCATAAATTTATACTCAATTTGGGCTGATATGTACTCGATTTCAGCCAATGTGTACTGAAATTGCATCATTTTGTACTCAAAATCCCGATGGCCTCTCCAACTCTTGGATTGTCAAATAATAGGGCATATATCATGATCCTATCTTGTTTTCCTAACCTTCGGCTCAACTACTGAAATTGTATCAATCTGTACTCAATTTCTGCTTATCTGTACTCAATTTCGTCTAAAATTCTGACAGCATCTCCTTTGTATATCCCACATATGTCATGCACATAAAGAGTACACAAATCATAACAATGAATTTCATAACTGAACAAACATTTATTTTCATAACTGAACGAACATTCAGTTTTATAACTGAACTCACACAACAACAACAACAAATACTCAAGATTTATAGGAACTGTCTTCTATGAAACACACTCTGCTCGAACACAGCAAGTGAAGATTTGACAATCAAAAGCATTCAGTTTCATAACTGAACTAGCATTCATGTTCACACTTGAACTAACACAACAACAACAACAAATACGAGTTATTATCAAAACTATGAAATACAGATATCACACCAAGCTTAAACATCAACTAGTATCAAGCCCACATTACATAGATAGTTCCCGGTACATAAACATCACTAACATAACATAATATTAAAGGACCATTACACCAAGAGTACGCCCTGAATAATTGCACTGGTTCGAGTACTCCTTCTCTTAGGTACATCCTTGTTTCTTGCTTGTTCTATCATCCTCTTTTCCCTGTAAATTGGAAAATGTATTAGAGATCAAATATATGAGTACATGCTCATTAAAAGAAATTTCAGAATACAATGTTTTACTTGTAAATCAAACAGTTCCATACTATTTTCACAAAATAAAAGTAGAGTTAGTTAATGGCTTCTTTGCAACTGCGTCGGTTATGACCTCGCCTATGACACCGACCACACTTTGTCACACGTTTTTTGACTTGCGAAGGTATCCTTTGAGTTCTTCTTCTGCCTGGTTGGCTTCGAACAATGGGAGCATTGATTACAAATTGCTGCTCGAGATTGTACTCAGACTTGTGACATGTAGGGATCGGATTTAGGATTCCTTTGTAGCTTTCACGATACAACTCAATTTTAAAGTACTTGTCACAGAAATCATATACTGATAATGACTTTGACTCTATTGCTGAACATGCATGTTTGCATAGAAACCTATTAATCTGCCATGCTTTGCACGAACAAGTCCGAGCAGACAAATCAACAGCAAATGATTTATTCCCATCCACAACTTCAAAACTCCAACCACATGCCTTGCGCACTATTAAACTACGAGATTCAGCATATGTTTTTGCAAGAGCATTCTCCTTTGATGGACTTAATCTTTTAACCATCTCCATTGTTGCTTCACGTCGTCTGTGCATCATATCCATAATTTGAATCCGTATGTGATCGACCATGGCTACGATAGGAAGAAATCGTGCTGCTTTAACCCAATTATTCCAAGACTCAGCTATGTTATTATTCATGACACCCCACCGATTTCCTAGAAAATATGCATTTGCCCAACTTTCTGGACACGAAGATACTATAAAGTCTTTGGCAAGTGGCATTGACCCTACTATCATGTTAACATATTCTTCAAATTCTTGTGTCGATAGGGCATATGCAGCTTTTTTGAAAATAGATAACCAATATTTTTTGTTATGAAGTGGGTACCTTCGCATGACCTACATTCAAATAACAAAAAAATAGTACATAAACTAGTATTATTCAAAAAACAATGTTTTCCTAACACAAATATGCCATTAGCCAAACCTGTTTCACGAAATTGTCTACCAAATGCCTCAAACAGTAGGCATGATGACTATCTGGGAATATTATATGAATAGCCTTGATTATCCCAGGATGTCTATCAGAAAAAAAGGTGAACTCATGGAACCCAATATAGGAATGCGAAAGCAGGGCACTTTTAAGTTGGAAACAGAACCATCCCCAATTATTATCATTTTCAGCATCTACAACTGAATATGCTAATGTGAAAAGATCATCATTAGCATCCTTTGCCACAGCAACCAAAATGCATCCTTTGTATTTATTCTTTATGTGAGTGCCATCTAAGAAAACCAAGGGTCTACATCCATTGATAAAACCAATTGCACATGCATTGAAGCAGATGAATAACCGTTTAAATTTATTACCATAATGATCAATTTCACACTCGACAAAACTTCCAGGATTAGTTTCTTTGATAGCACTACAATACCATCGTAATCTATCATAAGACCCCTCCTCTGCACCATGAATGTCATGCATTGCCAATTCCTTCCCTTTCCAAACTCTGTTGTAATTATGCTCGACCCCATAATCTCTATGAATATCTTTCAACATTGTGCATGGTCGATACGAGGGCTCTCCCCTCAATCTATCCATCACAACATTGGAAACCCAGGCAGCATCAGCTTTAGGATGTCCTCTACTACGAAGATTGTCATCTCCACAAGTATGTATTAGATTGCATTTTCTAATGTCAAAAAGTTTATCAGCTTTATGTTTTGAAGCATATATTCTCCAAGAACAGTTGTTTTCGCTACAGACAAGAATAATCTTCTTATTATCATTCTTTTTATACAAAAACGATCGTCTCATAGCAACTGCATAATTTTTAGCACATTTTCGAAATTCTGTAGCATCCTTGAATATCTAGCCCTCTCCACGGATGCAATGACTCCAAGCATCTATGGAATTTCTTACCAAACCCACTTCAAGATAGCCATCATTATTAGTCTGTGTCTCTTCTTCAGTTTCAAACCTTATCAATTTAACAATGAGTATAATATCATTGTAAGCATAAAATAATTATAATTAACCTACTATCCATACACCAAAATTAAAGACTTAACCTTTGGGAGAGTACTTTATGTAATATATTAACAAACCTAAACTAAAATTAAAGACTTAACCTTTGGGATGCAATGACTTTACATAATCTCCACGGATGCAATGCCTTTACATATGTTCAAGATTCACAAGAAAAAACCACACCCACAATATATTTCCATGATAAATAACTAAACAATCATCAATAATTGCACTTTACAACGACATATCAAGCAAATCAAAAAAATATATTTTATCATCATTAATATCTACATGCGGAAAAAAATCAAGGTAGAAATTTTTTACCTCTCGAGACTGTGGGCAATCATGTGATCTTTTTCCACCGCTCTCATATTAATTATTGTCAATCTCATAGACGTGTAAAGATGTGTCATAATCCGGACATCATCATCTTCATGCAATGTGACATACATATTTTGATGTGGTGCAAGATATTGCAAAAGCACATTTTGTGGAACAATCTCCTCACATTTTCTTCCAAGATTAACAAACAGCTCCTTAAGACTGAAGCCATTAAAAATTGAAATCATATAGAGGTCTTCTTTATACTTGCAACTACCCAGAAATGAAAAATTTGAAGATCCAGATCCAGATTCCATTTCTCTAAGAAACTGATCAAAATCTGTCACCTGAGTGATTGAGAAATTGCATTGGAAAAGTCTATACAATTTCATAATCAATCATAACACGATATCAATTTAAATAAATTTGACAAATTATATTTAATTTCATAACACAGCATAAATGAGGAATAATATACTCATTCAAATATTATTGGTCTTTATTTATATTCAAATATTAGAAAATTATCTTATATAATTTCTCAGGAATTCCAACTTCCAAAAGAGGAAGATACGATTCATAAAATGAATTTTTGAGATGGAGATGGATTATTTCCTGTAGTAGTTGGAGTTAGAGGAGCAAGCGTAAGCGATCAAGCCTACACGCGCTATCTCAAGATTTCACCTCCATCTCAAAAAATCCGACCAAAAACCAATAATATATAAATAATGAGATATGTGAAAATTCAATCAAACAAAATACGACTAATAGATTAAAAAAGACTATAAAAATTTAAAAAATTTACTATTTTTTAAGGTGATTGTGTGTCTTCGACTCTGTCTTCGACGGCGACGCTTACTTCACTTTCCTCGTCTGTTGTTTGCTCTCGGTTGATATCTCGCTACTCCCGATCGATGGATCTCGATGGGTATGATCTTGCTTCAGTCTCCTCCTCGGCGTGGATAGGTAGAGCAATGAATTTCACTAGTTAGAGTTTGTTTAGGATGGACATTGTAACGGGAAGAAATAGAGAAGAGGGAAATGAGGAAGAAATGGAGAATCTGTAGGGAAGAAATGGAGAAGAGGGAAATAAGGAAGACGAAAATGGTGGGAACAGGCTGGTTAAGGTTTTTGCTTTGGATGCATCGTGAACAAACGGGGGAGAAGGTATTGGAGAGAGGGATAACATTTAATAAGGGTAGATTGGTAAATTTATGTATTAGGGAGTTAAAAAAAAAGTTTAGGGAGTCAAAACTATTGTTCCCTTGCCAAGAAAAAAAAAATAATTAACGAGGTTATCAACCAACCTCGGGCGACCGGCCCGGCCACACGGAAGTTTCCCACCGGCCGCCAGGGTAAATCGGGAAGCACTCGCAGTGGGCGGTCTAGAAGCCCAGCGTCCCAGGGTTCGCGCCCCATTTGGAGGAAAAATTCCTGCAAATGCGCCGTAGCTGGGGATCGAACCGAGGATGCCTGGGAAAGCGACTAGTCGCCCTACCGCTGCACCATAGCCCCGGTGGCTTGTTCCCTTGCCAAGGGAGCTGACACAAAGATGATTTTCTGATTAGGGAATTTTTAATAAATCTCCCAAAAAAAATTTGCTCAGAGTTATAATTTTAATTATTACATCATAACGCGATGTCGCGAGCACGATTCGCGGCAGGGAACAATGCCGAGTGGGACCGGTGCCACGTCCTTGGTTTAATCGCTAATCGTTTCTTTTTCGTTTTGTCGTCAATGATTAAGTAAGCAAACAGCAGGGTTCGGGGATTTGGAATTGGGGGAAGATCAAGGCGACGATGGCATCAGAAGCAGCGGCGGGGCACCTCCCTAAGATCGATTTCTCCGGCATTGGCCCGGCGGATAGCGGATCACCCGCCTGGACCGCCGTCCGGAACCAGGTGATGCGCGCCATGACCACCGTCGGCTGCTTCGAGGCCGTGTACGACCGCGTCTCTCCTCACCTCCGCGACTCCCTCCTCCGCATGGTCTCCCAGGAGCTGTTCCCGCTGCCTCGTGAGACCAAAATCAAGAATAGCTCAGCTAGGCTCTACGGCGGCTACATGGGTCAGATCCCAGGTCTCGCCTACGAGAGCCTCGCCATCACGGGCGCCTCCGACGCCGACGCCGTCGACAACTTTTTCAGCCTACTCTGGCCAGATGGAAACCCTCGTTCAAGGTCTGTAATCTACCAACCCCTTTGATTTCTCCGATCGATAGATTTTTTTTTCCGATAAATCGTTGCTTGGCTTGCAGCGAGACGACCCTCTCGTTCGCGATTAAGGTGGCAGAGCTGGAGGAGATGGTGAGGAGGATGGTGTGGGAGGGGTTGGGAGTGGCGAAGTACCAAGTGGAGCAATCGGAATCCACCATGTATTATATGCTTCGTCTCATCAAGTACGGGGAGGAAAAGGAAGGGGCGGAGAAGCTGGCGGGATATGAGGCTCACCGGGACACGAACACGTTCTCGGTGGCGTGTCAGTTGAACGATGTGGATGGATTGGAGGTGGACATTGGAGACGACGAAGAGGAGTGGATCTCGGCGAAGCCTAGTTCACCGGCCTCCTTTTTCGTCTTTGCTGGCAATGCCATCAGGGTATCTTCTTCTTCGTTTTTTTTGTCATTTGGTTTCTTTGATTAATTATTTTGTTGAATAAACTTAATCATGGAAAACTTAAATTGTTCTTGCTTACATTCACTTGATCAATTTTCATGAATTAGATTAATTCCCGGGGAGTATATGTCCTTAGAGGAAAAATTTCTTCCATTCCTAGTCACTTAGGATTGACTATAAGTTAATCTCATGCTTCATTTTCCTTCACATAATCTAGAGACGGACTATGAGAAGCGCATGAGGTGAGTGTAAACATCTTTTGCTATTACGAAATTAGAGAAATTAAGGCGGAATTGAATTAATCAAGTCCTCTATTTCAGTTTCTTTCCAAGGCCATTCTTTTTTACACTTGCATGTTTGATTGTTTGGGTTGGAGCAAATGTGATAGCACTCATCCCAAGTAGTTAGTATCGTCACTTCCTCCCTCCGGCTAGATTCAAACAAATAAATCATGAGGGATATTTTACCCTAACACAACGATCTTTTGTATGGGAGGTCAGACACTCAATGACACATTGTATACCCATCAAAAATTGATCTTAAGACTTATTGAAATAATCATCTATATAAATACTAACTGTGTCAATTCGGGGAGAAAAAAACCCAATAAACTATTTGATTGTTTGTCTTAGAAATAACACAATATCTCTATCTCCTTAATTGTTCATTATGAATCACACTGCACAGTGGCCAACTGTGTTTGTGCATATTGAGTGGGCATTGTTTGGTTGCAAGTTCTGTGAAGGCCTCCTTCGAAGAGATTCCCGATGAAGGTCCAAACGGATTTCTTGCTTCTTATTTTACGCACAATTCTTTGGTGAATGCTCACAGAAGTTCAAACAATTAAATGCTATCACAATTATGTATGCGTAGGTATAGTGGATAAACCTGTGACATAATCCTAGCGATCCATGAATCTTCTATCAGTGCCCCCCTAGACATCACGGAAAGGAAAAGGTCAGACTCCAATTCAAAACTTACATCACTACTGTCTGATGAGGGCTTGACTGATGAAATAATTTATTTGTATTATTGTCCACAAGAAATATTTTCTAATGCCATATTGAAACGTTTATTGATGATTATCCGTTGGAACACGTCTTGCATTTATTGATTGTCTCTAATTGAAACTTGTTATGACTTATTATTCTTTAATTCTGTGACAGGCATGGACTAATGGCAGAGTCCGCTCAGCGTTGCATCGGATAACTGTGGGCGGCAAGAACTTGATTAGATACTCTGCGATCATGTTCTCAGTTCCCTTGGACGACTATGTGATTCAAGCTCCGGCAGAGCTGGTGGACAATGCCCACCCCTCCCTCTTCAAACCTTATACGTATGGCGATTTCTTGGAGTTTTTGGTCACAGAGGAGGGTGTCAAGGCTAAGGACAAACTCACCCCTTACCGCAGGGTTGTTGCCTAAAGTTACTATAAACTCTATTTTACTTATTACTCGTTATGTTCGGTCTGTTTTTGTACCATGTTAAAACTGGTGATGGTGTACGATAAATAAAGGGTAAATTTTCTTAAACTCTCCAATTTCAAATTTACTTTTGCATGTAATCCCTACCCAAACTTTTATTTGTATGCAGTTCCTGATGGGATTGACAAAATAGTTTTGTGAGTATTATTTGAAGAAAGTTGAGTATAAAAATTAGAAAATTAAGTATATAATGTTGCATTCACTATATCAAGAAACTGCATAATCAATTTTTACTCTTTTATATTTACTTTTCACTATTTTATATTCATTTTTTTACTGATGTATACTCAATTTTTACTCTTTTATACTTAATCTATTAGGGAGTTATCACAAAAAAAAAACTCAAATGGGGACTGAATGCAAAATTTAATTTGTCATTAGGGATTTAAAATAAATTTACCGATAAATAAATCATCTTTAGCATGTTAAAGTAAACAATCATGTAGATATTGGTCATATTATAAAATAAATATATAAATTTGTTTTTTTTTCCAAAGGATAAATGACTAGATAATTGCGCGTGAAGGGAACCAAAAAAAAAAAAGCTTAGAGTTATAGTTTTAATTATTAAAAGACATTTTTACCTTGCATAATCAAAGGACTGTGGATATTCTTACGTGAGAAAATAAAGAAAAGTCGGCTTTTCTCTTTTCCAAGAGTCCCTTTCATTACCCTCCAAACAAAACAAAATGTATAAGATTTGATGGGGTTGAGGGAGTGTTTGGGAGAGCTTTTACTTTTTGAAAAATGATTCTTGTAGTGATTATCTTGAAGTTAGTAAGAAGCTAAAGTAAGCAGTGTTTGAAAATAGAAGCCAAAAGCTGATACAAGATAAAGTTTGAGTATTTGGGAGAATAATTATTTCCGAGATTAATTTTTAATTAAATGACAATAATATCCTTAAACTATATAAATTAATTATTTTTTAATTATTTAAATATAATTTCGATACTATCAATAATTTGTTCACGTAATTATTATTATATTTTAAATAGTGATATAATTATTATTATATTTTAAATATAATATTAAAATTAATTTTTTTATAATTTGAATATTTGAAAAAATATATAAAATTAATAAAAAAATATTATTTTTTATTAATAAAAAATATTATTTTTATTAATAAAATTAATAAAAAATATTATTTTTATTAATAAAAAATATTTTTATTAATAAAAAATATTATTTTTTATTAATAAAAATATATAAAATATAATAAAAAATATTATATATATAGCGGCAAGTGGCAATCAGGTAAAATGTTATATTATTTAAGGATATAAATATTATTTATTAATGTTATATCAAAAATAAAAAAGCAGAAGCAGGTAGAAGCATCAAATTCTTGCTTCTAACTTCTGAGCAAAAGTAACAGAAGCTAAAGTAGAATCCAGCCTTCCCAAACACTCAAAAGTGATTCTGTGTAGCCAGAATCTAAAAAGCAGGTAGCAGAAGCTCTCCCAAACACTCCCTGAATAGTCCATGGTGGACACATGGGATAAAAAAACTGCATGGTAAGATAGGACGAGTCTGAGCAAGTAACCTTTTCAGAGCCTTCGGGACACTCTCAGGGAGAGGAGCCTCCAGGGCCCCTCCTTTCGAGACACACATCCTGAGAGATTAGATCAGAAAATCTCTCTCGGGATCACCCAGGGAAGTCGGGTACTGAGACCATCTCGGGGAAGTGGAGTGTCCACAATCGCCCTGGCCAGAAGACCCCAAGACCACCTCGAGGAAACGGAGCCCGATCAACTTTCGACCTTAAGTAAACGGTTCCCCTTCCGTCACGGATCTACGAATAAGCATCCTCGTTATCGCGGAGATATTATGATCCTTAAATATCGCAACGGGTCGAAACGTAATGACGGCATGGACCGTTCAAAGGCTATCCAGTAACCGCCGAAGAGGAGGGACGTGACACAGGTCAGGGAGACACGTCTGACCGCCGCCGCAGGTATAAAAGGTGGTCCAACCCCCCAATAAGGGGGTTAAGTATTCTCTACGATTCATACTCTTTCTGCCTTATACTTTCTCTCCAACGAGGCACTGACTTGAGCGTCGAAGTGAGTTCCGCCGGACAACCTCTGACGTGTTCCCCTAACGCTTGTGTTGATCTCGCAGGGCACGAAATTTCTTCCCTCAACGTCAACCTCCACGTGGATTGAACCCCGATGTCTGGCCGTCGATGTCGATTCCTTCCGGAACAAGTTTTGCGCCGTCTGTGGGAATCTAGCAAAGCACCTGAAGGAGCACCAATGGCAGGACCGGAGAGACAAGCTATCGTCATTACAAGGGAGGAACTCGATCGCTTGGTGGCCAACACCATCAAAGAAGCGCTCGAGCAACACCAAGTCAATCAAGCTGCATCACAGCAAGGGGCTCCTGCACGAGAGAAGATCCCTAGAGTCTTCATGTCACACTCACGGAGATCCGTCGTCCCGGTAGGACGACGGGACGGAGCAGCCCCAAGATATAGTTTGATTCGGGATGACGATCGGAAATTATCGATGGTGTCCGAGTAATAATCGAATATGTATATATAAAATGTCATGTCTCTCACTGAATATTTCATTGAATTATTTTTACTAAGTGTATGATGACTTTATTATAAAATAAATATATAAATTTGTTTTTTTTTGAAAGGATAAATGATTAGATAATTGCCCGTGAAGGGACCCAAAAAAAAACAACAGGTTAGAGTTATAGTTTTAATTATTAAAAGACATTTTTACCTTGCATAATCAAATGGCTATGGTATTCTTACGTGAGAAAATAATGAAAAGTCGGCTTTTCTGTTTTCCCAGAGTCCCTTACACCCTCCAAACAAAACATAATGTATAAGATTAAAGACATTTTCAGCCCCTAAATTGATCGATTTCATTTGTCAAACCTGATGGTGCCGTGTGCCCTGGGCTTTGGTGCAGCATTCATGTATTTCATCGGTTAATTTGATGTATTATAGGATATTTTTTTACTACGATAACAAATCTAACAATATTAATTATTCTGGACGGATAATCATATGTATTTTTAGATTTAATAATGAGCGGAATGTGGACCAAATCGTTTACCAAGATTAAATCAAATATATATATATATATATATATATATTTTTTGATCAGTTGCGGATCGATCCCTGTGGACTGCATGCGGATTAGCGCCTGATCGATCACCAGACTGATCAGGAAGGTGCCTGATCGGTCTGGTGACCGATCAACCCTTGCCTGATCGATCACCGGAGGTTCGGGAGCGTCCCCGATGGGTTTACCCTATCCCCTAGGGTTCATTGCACCCTCCCTGGGTTATAGTTTTGTTCGGGGGCAGCGGCCGAAGGCCGCCATTGGTGTCGAGAAGTCACAGGTCGTGTGTCTGATGTCTTGCCTGATTGGTCACTGAAGGCTCGGGAGCGTCCCCGACGGGTTCACCCTACACCCTAGGGTTCATCGCACCTCCTGGGTTATAGTTTTGTTCGGGGGCGGCCGAAGGCCGAAGGCCGCAGTTGGTGTCGAGAAGTCGCAGGTCGTGTGCCTAATGCCTCGCCTAATCGGTCACTGGAGGCTCGGGAGCGTCCCCGACGGGTTCACACGTACCCGATGGGTTCACCCTATCCCTTAGGGTTCATCGCACCCCCTTGGGTTATAGTTTTGTTCGGAGGCAGCGGCCGAAGGCCGCCGTTGGTGTCGAGACTGATCAGGCACCTGCCTGATCAGTCTGGTAACCAATCAGGCGTCAGTCCGCAGCTAATCATTCCTATATATATATATATGAGAAGTCTAAATCTTAGGAATAATGCAAGCAAAGAAAAATAAAGAAAAAAAAAATCAAATATACTAGGTTTATTTTATTTTATTTTTACCCCCGGAGCTATTGTATAGTGGTAAGGTGATTAGTTGTTATCTGCAGTTCGATTCTTAACTATGACGTATTTGTAGAAAATTTTCTTCTAAATGGGACGCGAATCCTGGACCTAGATTAAAAATTTTTTGTTAATCATTGTTTTAAATGTGCAATCAAGCTTCTCATACATCTGTATAGCCTTCCTCATTTCACTATCCCCAATGATCAATCGAGCTCTTTTTCCATCACGGCGCATCACATCCTCTGCATAAAAACATAGGATTAAGTCTACACAAATCAGGAACTACTACAAGTTGTGAGTTCCAACTTTTGGGCTAGCTATATGGATCTTATCCTACCACTGAATTATATTCAAGGAACAAAAAAAAATCCAGAAATTAACACTATCGAACAGGTAGAACATGCCTGGTGCTCTACTGCATAGATAATACAACAAATAAATCATCATAAAACACAAACATCTACTGTCATATTTTTATGAAAACAATAAAAAATGTATGGCAATAAAAGGATTGATACAATTAATAGATGAGAGATCATTCTCACGTGTTTTATATATCTGTGTTTATAACACAGTTTCAGAAATAACTACTCCAAGTAAGAATTTGTAATATCCACCACCATAATGAACAAAATATTTCTAATCATCCAGTGACAAATCTTACATTAATTAATAATAATCTAACAAACATTCAAAATCATCCAAGTACATAGTATCCAAGTGTATAATACATAACATCCAAATATATATCACATAACAAGGAACAAAATAATCATGCGGCAGATTCTCTCCATTCATCATTTGAAATAATAAGTTTTTGTAATATTCAAAAGGGCATCCAAGTAAAGTTCTCAACATCTTCGAGCGTTGAACAAAATACAAATAGCATGTAGAAATTGCTCAACACGTAATTGAGCCAACAAACTCCATGCTTCATTCTCAAGAATAAAAAATTTATTTAACTTAACCATTTCATGTGTTGAATTCATAACAGCTTGAGATACATGATCAATTGCATTGCTTATACTATCATTATCAACTTTACCTTTCTTTGAACTCTTGTTCTTGGTGATGCTCCAACAAAAGAGTTAGAGATTTAGTTGGTTTAGAACTAGGAGTTGGAATTTGGGCATCCTCATTGACTGCATATGAATTGTCCAAATGGATTTCCTGTTGAGATATCAAAATTCAACTTCATCAAATAGTTTCAAAATAATTTCCACTAATACTATTTTTCACTTTCATGCTAGCTTTGTTCTTTCACATTTCCGACACAGTTTCGGTATGTTGTTTCGTAGTCCTATCTTTCCCATATAACTCATAATTTCAAATAGGTTGCTTTTCCATTCGACAGCTACTGATTTTATCAATAAGTTACAATATAATTGCATCAAATTAACATCCATTCATAGATAGCATCACAAGCGAAAATCAAACCTAATTTTCAAATGTATATTATGAAACACACCTCAATTAGTTGTTGCCAAACTTCAAGGAAGAATTCTGTGATGGGATCCCATGCAAAATCACTCATACTATTTTTGAATATATTATAATGATCCCGTCGACAAGTGAAGAAGATCTTCCCTTGGATGACCCGATCTGACCAAGATGACCCGGTCTGCGGTAGCGCGGGGGTCGGGGTCGAGCTTGAGTGCTAATAGGACACAGGTGGCTCGGATTAGACAGAAAACGAGAGCACAATGTGGAGGCAAGATTTCAAATGCAGGAACCCCTTCTTTGGAGCCCCAAGGGGGGTTTATATAGGGGAGGAGAAGCCCTCTGCCCTGTCAGAACTGTCCTGTCTCATTAAGAACTGGTCAGTTGGCAGACTGGACTGATGTCAGCTTTAGTTGCTCTGTGAGACTGCCACAGCCGCCTGACAATCTGTCCAAGTTATCCCCTCTGACCGCAATTAATGTTTGGCGGCTCTGTCAGATCATGATTATGTCAGAGGTCTTTTTCTCATAATGGAGAGATTTGGGAGATCTCCACTTATGAGGCAACCTGTCACTCATTTGGGACAGTTGGCTCGGGTCTACCAACCCACGACCTGGGTCGGTCAGACTCGGCCACTCACATTTTTAGGGCGGTCCTAAAGTGCCCGACCGAGTGTGACCCAGGGCGCCTGACCTAGGGTGACCAACCGAGGGTGACCCAGGATGCCCGACCCAGGGTGACCGATCCAGGGTGTTCGATCCAGGGTGACCGACCCAGAGTGTCCGATCTAGGGTGACCGACCCAGGGTGTCCGATCTAGGGTGACCGACCCAGGGCGTCCGATCCAGTGTGACCTAGGATGCCCAACCCAGAGTGACCGACCCAGGGTGCCCGATCCAGGGTGACCGACCCAGGGTGTCCGATCTAGGGTGACCGACCCAGGATGTCTGATCCAGTGTGACCCAGGATGCCCAACCCGGAGTGACCGACCCAGGGTGCCCGACCGGGAGGCTCATTACACATCAGGCCTTACCCCTGCCCGAGGAGATCTGTTCTCGCCCCTCTATCCTTGCCCGACCGAACGCCCCCGACCGCGAGTTCCTGACTGGGGATGCCCGCTCGGCTGACATCGGCTGAGCCATAGCCCCACCTACCTCGACTTCCACTCCTCCTAACCAGAACCACGTCTGGCTCACCCGACCACGGTTAAACCCGATTAACTTCGTTTGACCCAGGCCTGATCCGACCGGGCCCTTGACCCAGTCTGAAAACTTACTCGCCCGGATCACATAACATGAAAATTAGTCTCTTTTAATTTGTTTCATACGATTTTGAATCCCCTTATCGATAAGTATGTTAGGAAATTTTGGTTTCAATTCATTCACAATATTTTCAAATGCATATATAATAAAGGTTCCACTAGCCCTATTTGTCTATATTATGTTGGTTCAAATATGCATCAATAAGAGCATCATTTATAATTTTATTCCAAACACAATATTAAGGGCAATTTACCAAAGGGCGTATCCAACTATTCGTAATTACCGAAAGGAGTACCATGATTTCTATTATACCAAAGGGCGCATCCCATATAGTAAAGTTACTTTTATACCTCTCCCGCCAAAGAATGGCTTTATCAAACACATTTTCGAGACACCGGACCACTTTATCAATAAAATAATAATTTGTGGTTCGGATGGGTAGCAGTCGAATTTTTCTCCATTCTCTGTCAGCGCAACAACGTAAATGGAAGGTTTGAAGGTGGAGGACATTGTGCGTGCCCTAGATGTGATATAGTCGTGAGCTAATCCCCCGAAACCCTACGGACAACCAAAACCTAGGCAATTCTCGAAAGCGTTTCTGTGTGATCCCGAGGCGGGTTTTAGTGTTAATGTTGAAGTCCAGAGTGATCGGCATTATCCACCAAGGGGTTAGGGTTTCTGCACGGTTGATTTATTTGATAATGTCAGGAAAAAGGGGTGGTTCAGCGTCTTCTTCCTTGGCATTATCCACCAAGGTATGTTAGCGACATGACCTTAGGAGAAGACTCGACTTATGCATAGTCGAATACAATTTAGACACTTATTTGATGTTATTAGTTTTGATATAATTTTATTTAACTATATTGGTTTTGTTAACTTTCTTATTTGACAGCATTGTCTAATGGTCATTTTTTGACTTTGATTTTTTTTTTTGACTTGTTGAAACCAGCATAGTTTGTCAACATGTTTAAAATTATTTTGCTGAATAAATTTGTACTGTATATAAACTGTAGGATTCAAATGACATTGGACAAAAATTACGTTGGTGCAGTGTTTTAGGCCACTTTAAACAATTTTTTGAAGAATTTGAAATTTTAAATGATCGACACATTGCGAAGATCAAAGGGTCGCCTTTCAGTTTTTTCCTGGACATACAAGAATTGCAGCATATCCGTGGAATTTTGGTTAATATATTTGAAAGTTGGGATTCAACCTCGCAAGGTTTTAAATTCTCAGGTAATAGTTTTAGTTATGAATTCTAGACAATATCTATAGTATCTATAGCAAGATAAGACAGTAATATATATGACCTGAAATGATTAGTTTTTGATAAAGTTTAATCATTTCATTTTAGGGCTACTGAGGGTCTGAAGTGAAATTGACTTCAGGCCCTCGGTAGGCCTGAAATAAAATCATTTCAGGCCTACCGAGGGCCTGAAGTTAATTTAGTTCAAGCCCTCGGTAGGCCTGAAATGAATACATTTCAGGCCCACCTCGGGCCTGAAATGAATTCATTTCAGGCCCTCGTCGGGCCTGAAATGTATTCATTTCAGGCCCTCATCGGGCCTGAAATGTATTCATTTCAGGCCCTCGTTGGGCCTGAATTGAATTCATTTCAGGCCCACGTCGGGCCTGAATTGAAATCATTTCAGGCCCAACGTGGAATAATTTCAAGCCTATATTGTTGATGATAACTAAATATTGTAATTGTTTCAAGTGTATCGGTTGCGTTCTCTAGACGAGATATTGCTTTGATACTGGGTATAGTGGACCGTGGTGTTTCGGTCCCTATTAATTCAACTAAAGCATCGGGTGACCTCTATCGTACTTACTTCTCAAAAGAAAAACAACCTACAAGAACAAGACTTGAGGAGTTACTTAAAATTTTTCTAAAAGTGTTGAATCAGAGGATGATGTGTTATTAGTGTGTAAATTTTATATTTTGTATATATTTGTTTGTGTTTTATTTTCGTCTAGTACATATAAGGTTCCTCTAGGTCTTGTAGATATAGTAGATGATTATGATAATCTAGGTAGATTCAACTGGGTAGAAGCTATCCATCAATTTTTGTCTCCATAATTATCTAAGATTGGGGACTTATTTTCATCAACTCAGGGAAACCAGAGCACCACCAACCTCCCTTACCTAAAGGGATTTGCAGGGCTTTTGGCAGTGAGTAGAATTATCTTGTTAAATTTTATAATATTTTGATGGCATTAATGTATTTGGCTGGAAAACTTTGTGTAGGCATGGTTTTTGGAGCATGTACCAATTCAAAAACCATTCAATGTTGAAGGGCCCCGAATAAATAAGTGGAGGAATATTCCTTCGCATATTAGTAGGGCGAGGGGCCTTGTCGACCGACTCTCGTCCGAAGAGGTAATTATTCTTAAATGTGATCTATCTGAGTTAGATATAGAGGTAGTAATATTTGTGTACTTCGTAATTGACAGGTTATTGTTAAATTAATTCCTACCCTACATGAGAACACATTGTTTGAGAACCTTGATATCGGTGATGACATATCACGGCCAATGGAGACATCAGAAGGAGATGTTAGGATATGTGGTGAATGCATTCTTAAGGACAACCGAATTAAGGAGCTAACAGAGGAGAATATATATTTGAATGAAAGGGTTAAGGAATTACTTTCAATTATTGAAGAAAAGGTATGGAGGGTCAAGAAAACTATCCTGTAGTCGATCCTCTTTCTGATCCAGTATCTTGTACACCTAGGAGAGGACGTGACCGAACTCGGTATGATTACAGGGATACTCCAATTGACAGTCTAGTATGGCACCAGCTTTTACCTAAGGGGAAGCGGGACAGGAAACAAATATCAAATGTCATGGACAAGGGAAAAAGGAAACTTAGTGAGGAGGATATGGATGAAGTAAGAGGAAACATTAATGTAATGGAAGTCATGTCTGAAGAAGACATAGAGGAGGAAACAAGAAGAACCTCCGAACTATACAAAATGAGGCAACAAGGCATTGATGTAAGTGTGCTAATTTCATTTAAAATACATCAATTGTATTGAATTTGGTCAATAATTAGTTTGGTCTAAATAAATTTTATTGATGTAGTTTGTGAAGAAACATTTTATGAATACAAAGAAGAAAAATCAAGATAAAGAAGTGACCTACCTGATAAATCGATTGGAGAATCTAAAGTAAGTTACAAAATATTATAGTTTTTTTTTTTTTGGAAAAAGAAAGATCTTTATTCCTGTTAACGAAAATCCATACTAGAAGGGGGACCAAACCTAACCTTCTAATATAGAAATTACAAGACTCAAACTGATTTAGAAATATTCAATGAAATATTACCCGACTAATTCTATACAATTACCGGCCAACAAGCAATGGCTAGAGCCCAAATTCAATCCATCAAGTGTGACTTGATACACACCAGTGCCAGTAGTTCTACTCCCAAATTATTTTTCGCTAATAAAATTCTGTCTATCAGCAAAAATAACCGATTTTAGAACAAGAATCCAGCTGAATTCAATTTCCGCAACCACCATGATGAAAGACAGAAGCAACCCAAGGAAGAGTTCAACTTCACAGCCTCACTCAATAAAGTTGGACATTTTATCCTTTGAATATTTTTGGCACGAAAGTGACTGATTAAACTGCTATCAGATGTCTATACATCAAATTCAGCTCAATGAATCGCACATAGAAGCATCTTCAGAAAACAGAGAGATTATTCCGGCATACCACTTCATAACAACAGCACCACAAATTTCAAAAAAAAAGACACCAGCAAATGCCACCAATAAAGAGTCTCCAAGAAAACCACAGTTTTCAATATCATTCCCATGTCCAGTTCAACAAGACATACTTCAATATCATTCCCAAAAAAAGGTCAACTGGCATGCAATTTCAATTCCAAAGTAACAGTGAACTGACATGCAATTTTAATTCCAATATTGGCACGCATCATTGTGACAAAGAGGCAGCAAATCAGATTCCCTTGACCCACTTACATTATTGCAGATATCAGCAGCACCACAAGTTTCTGATCCATTTCAATGAAACCAGCAAAAAAATGAGAGCTTCTGCATTCAAGAATCAAATATAGCAAGAATATTAAAATGTATGCAGTCTGAAAACCCTGGCAAAGAAAGTCTGGTCCTCAGAAGTATCTTCTTGTAAAAAAATTGACTTGAAAACCAGGGAATTATATGGTGTCGGAAAGAATTTGCCCCAGATATTCCTGCATTTAAAGAAAAACAATAAAGGAAGTAGATCAAAGTATATTGAGATATTGCCGAGTGAACTGAATTCCATGATATACTGAATTTTTTCAAAAAGTGTCTGATCTTCAGGAAAACCCATCTGCTGTCACCCTTTCTAGCAGAAGCTATTAACTTTTGAAAAATTAGAGAATATTTGATGCTAAAAAGGTCAGCTTTAAGCTCGAAACCAGAACAATCAATACCAAGACATACTTCACAATTTGTATTGCAGTAAGAAACCAGATAAAGTAATAATTCTTGCTTTTTGTAGGAGGAAAAATCTGGATTCAGCAAAACCAGAGTAAAATCATAGCATATCTGCAAAAGATCTCTTGAAGAATAAGGCCAATCAAGAAAGTCAGAAAGAACCAAACGAAAGCTCTTTAGGATTCCAGAAAAACTCTCAAACCATGTTCTGGGAAACTAAATGGAAAAACCAAAGAGATGAACAGGAAAGGTTTTTCAGAAAGATTGCCAAGACATAGACTCCTATTAATAGCTATTCTTCCTAGAGATTCTCACATATGGCAAAGCAACCCTATCCAATTTGCAAATGCCAAAAAGGGTTTTATCTATCTCTGTGGGTGTTAGAGTTTTATCCGCAGGAAGGATAAAAGCTAGGTTGGCAAGGTGATCTGCAGCTGCATTGGCTTCTCTGAAGACATGCGAAAATTGTACTTGGTATTGTTTCAGAATGTGTCTAATTTTCAGTATTATATTATGATGTTCCCATGGAAAAGTAGTGGACTGCAATATCTTTAGTGCAACCATTGAGTCCGACTCAAGCCAGACTGGTAAGTAAGAATTGCTTACACATAACTCTAAACCAATCTGAATTGCAGTTAGTTCCGCCTTTAAATTTGTTCCCACGCCAATCATTCCAGCCCTTGCTAAGATGATTTGTCCTTCATGGTTCCGGATGATAGCTCCATATGAAGCCGGCCCTGGATTTCCTTTGGAGCAGCCATCCGTGTTCAATTTAAAGCAACCAAACTTTGGTTTTCTCCATAGCACCATAGAGATGTAGGTTCTGACCGTGTTTTTAACTTGGAATCCCAGAGTCTGCGCAACCTCCTTGTATCCCTTCCAGTGCCTCTGTTTAATCAGTCCTGCTGTCATACCTAATTGTAAATAATAATGAATCTTCCCAATTATTCTGCTTGCAATCGGTTTAACACCTCTATGTTTAGAATCATTCCTAGCACTCCATAAATTCCAAGCAATTAGCGGGGGAATGATTTCTTTAACATGACCTTCCTTTGACCAAAGAAGATCTTTCTTCCAATTTTCTAGAATCTGGTACCTATCAACACCAAATAACTGCGCAAAGTGCCTCCAAGTTTCTTCAGCAATCTCACCATATAGGAACAAGTGATCCCAAGACTCCATAGAAGCACAACATTGGCACTTAGAAGCTAGAAACAACCCTCTTTGTTGTAAAATCTCTTCGACTGGCAGTCTTCTTTTTAAAAACCTCCAAAAGAAGATTGAAATACTTGGATAGAGCAATTTACTCCAACAGACATACCAAATCTCCCTTGTTTCCTGAATATTTCGAATGGAATTCCAAGCAGATTTAATTGAAAATTTACCATTAATTGCAGGAATCCAAACAGCCTTGTCTTGATTGCCAAAAGAAGCCAACAAACTACTTTTGTTTGTCTCCAAAGATGTCACTGCTGTTATTTTTATCTCCTCCACACATTCAGATGGTAACAGTTTTCGTAACTTGGGAATATCCCAGCCCTGACTGTTGAAAAACTCAGAAACCTTGCGATTAGGATTATCAATTATTTCAACTGAATTATATAGAGGTCCCTTACAAAGCCAAGTATCAAACCAGAAATTTAAGTGCCCCTTTCCAATGATCCATCCAATATTTTTTTCAGCTATGGTGCGAATCTTTATCAACCGGCGCCAGTATGGAGAGCACTTTCGGTTTGGTTCTACAACACTTGGTGCTACAATTCCACAATACATTTTCAATAAAAAAGAAGCCCATAGAGTATTTTGCTCCCTAAATCTGAACCAAAGCTTTATTGCTGTCGCTGTGGCAACATCTGTCAATTTTCTAATACCCAAACCACCTTCCAATTTCGGTTTGCATATCTCCATCCATGCTATCCAGTGTGTTTCCTTTTTAGAATTTGTCATTCCCCAAAAAAAATTAGCAAATAACATTTCGATTTGGTGTAGCACTGATAATGGGGGAAGGAGAACCTGTATAGTATAAAAAGGAATCGAGGTTAGAACACTTTGTATAAGAAGTAATCTACCCCCAAAAGTTAGACTCTTAATATTCCATCCAAGGAACTTCCTCCTTATTTTCTCAATTAAAGGTTGGAAATAACTCCTTTTTCGATTTCCAGCAGCAATTGGAACACCAAGGTATAATATAGGGGAAACTCCTTCCGAAAACCCAGTTATAGAAGCAATTGCATTCCTTCTAGCACTTGTAATATTCTTCGCAGGATAAAACATACTCTTCCCCCCATTTATTGCCTGACCTGAGGAAACTTCATAATCATCTAAGAAATTCTTAATTCGCTTTACATTATTAATTGAACCATTCATTACAATCATTATATCATCAGCATAAGCTAAGTGTGAAAGTTTAACATCACATCCAGAGGAAAAATATAATTGAGGGAATTTACTAAATAAATTTTCCAAACCTCTAGATAGGAATTCTGCCGCAATAATAAAGAGCAAAGGAGATATAGGGTCACCCTGTCTCAGTCCTCTCTTAGAATGAAAAAAACCAGCTAAGTGACCATTAACTTTAACAGAAAACCAACAATCCGTGATGCAACGCCTAATAAGTCCAATAAAAATATTCGAGAAGCCAAAAGCTTCCATGATTTTAAAAAGAAAAACCCATTGGACTCTATCAAATGCTTTTGCCATATCTAGCTTTAGGATTAAGTTGCCTCCTCTCACATGGTAATTCAATTTGTGATTAAGCTCCTGTGCCAGCAGGATGTTATCTGAAATAAGTCTGCCTGATACAAAACCACTTTGCGAAGGAGAGATAATCTTGTCCATAATAAGGGACATTCTTGAAGCTAATATGCTAGAAATTATCTTATTTGAAACATTGCAAAGGCTAATAGGTCTAAAATCTTTCCATTGTTGTGCATTTTCTACTTTAGGAATTAGCACAATTGTTGTAGCTGTCATACCTTTTGGCATTGAGCTGCCTTGGAAAAAATCTAGGACTGCTTCAAGGATATCCTCTTTAATAATTTCCCAACAAGCCATATAGAATTCTACTGAAAACCCATCTGGACCTGCAGCACTATTCTTTGACATTGCCCAAATAATGTGTTTTATTTCTTCCATGCTTGGAGGCGAAATAAGGCTAGAGTTAACAGCAGTGTCAACTAAAATTGGGATATGTTCAAAGTTAATATTTTGACAATTATAATCCTCTCCAGTTAATAATTTCTCAAAATAAACTGCTGCAGAAGAGTATATTTGTTCTGGTTTATCTAAACAGACCCCATCATCCCAAATACGAAAAATCATGTTTATCATTCTTCTCTTTTGAACTAGGCCATGATAAAATTTTGTATTCCTTTCTCCCTCCACTGCCCATTTCACTGCAGCTCGTTGTTTCCAAAAGATTTCTTCCATATTTAAAGTTTTGAATAGCACAGCTTGCTTTTGAGCTCTTTCGATTTTATTTATTTCTGAAGGGAATAAGTCAAAAGCATTTTCTGCAGCAGCAAACTCCTTTTCTGCCTTTATAATGTTGTCATGTATGTTGCCGAAAACTTCCCAATTCCACCACTTTAAATGCTCCTTTAGTCTTCTTAATTTGGACTGTAATTTCCTTAGCCCATGACTAGCAATTGGGAGCATCCAGTTTAGTTTAACCGTTTGTAAAAAGTGTTGATGTTTAATCCACATATTCTGAAATCTAAATGAAGCTGCTGGTTTGAGGAGTTCTGGGAAAGTAATAAGAAGTGGGCAGTGGTCTGAGCAGGCCCGGCTTAAATGTTCTACCCTCACTGAACAGTCGCAGGAATTCCAGGAAGAAGAGAGAAGAATTCTGTCCAGCCGCTTCCAAACTTTGTTATTTGTCCATGTATACTTATCTCCAACAAAACCAGCATCCAGAAGACCAGCAATCAATTGAAAGTCATTGAAATCTTGTGTCGGACCCAATTGAGTTAGAAAACCTTTAGAATGTTCGTTGGAATTAGAGATGACATTGAAATCACCTCCTACAAGCCATAGATCATCATTATCAGGTCTGATTTTTAGTAATTCCTGCCAAAGAATTGCTCTTTCCACTTGACTGCACTTGGCGTAAACAACAGTTATATACATTTTAAAAGGGAAAACCGAAGAGCAAATTTCCATATGCAAGAACTGATCATGATTAAGGAGAACAACACATTTAGTGTTAATATCATATAAAAACCAAATTTTACCAGAAATATTAGAAATGGCAGCTTCGAAACCCAGACGTCTGGTAATAAAAGTTTCATTTAATTCAACAAAAGGCTCAAGTATGCCTAGGAAATTTAAGTGATGAATTTTTTTTAAGGAATGGGTTCTGCGTAAAGATGCAGTATTACCCAAACCCCTGACGTTCCATATCATACCTGCCATTAAAGATGTGATGAGGATGTGAATTTTCCCATTTGAGCTTTGCTTCTTGTGACTCTGCGGTCTATTGTTGGGGCAAGAGCAAACTTAGAAATCTGTTTTCCTTTATCTTTCAACACAGCATTGTTTTTGTTAGTTTTTTGATTTATTGCAGTCACATCTACTAACCCCTTCTTTTTCCTCTTACTTGGACTAATCACCAGATCACGAGGAGAACTGCTTTGCACCAACTCATTTATACTGATCAGGTCTTCCTCATCATCTTCATCAAAAAATTTTGAAAATTCAGATTCGTATGGCTCTTCTTGTTCTCCATCAAAAACTGATAGGACATTTCCCTCTTCTATTTGATTTGCTACTGCTGAAATTTCATCAGTCAAAGATGGCACAAATTGAGGCTTATCCATATCCTTTTCAAACCTTCCTATCAGTGAATTGCAATTAAGCACTGCTTGTTTTTTCGTTTGCCCATTTTTGCCTTGAGCTTGTTCCCTTTCCTTTGAAATTGAGATCTCGCAGTAATTTCCAATTTCCTTACTTTTTTCCTGTATAGAAATATTTACAGCCCCTTGTTGTACATTTCCAAAATTATTACTCTTTTCAGCTATAGTATCAGCAAAACCCCTTTCATCTTTTTCTTCTTCTTCCAACCCAACCAAAGGTTTAAATTGATTTGCAGCATCTACATTTGCATTTTGCGTATTGCCAGTGGGATTTGAGGAAGTAATTTTCTGTATCCATTTCCTTTTCCTTATCTGCTTTAGAGCTATACCTTCCTCTTGAATATCAGAATCCATTTTTGAGCCACTCTTATCTTTCCCTACTGTTCTTGTATCGTTTCTATCAGAAATCCATAAAGGTTTTGGTCTGTTTCCATTAATATAACATTCATCTTCCGCATGTCCCAGGTGTTTGCAATCAGTGCAGTATTTCGGCAGTTGTTCATACATGATCTTCTGAAGCCTCTTCTCCTCACCAATACCAATCCAGAAATCTTCCACTTTAGGTCTTAATAAATCGAATTCCACGCAGATGCGAGCTGTTGCTAGTTTTGAACCATCTGCTGTGCCTTCATCAATTTTAATAGGTTTTCCCACAATGCGAGCCATTGAAAAGAGACTGCGTTTGTTGAACATGTGGATTGGCAAATCCGGTAGTTGAATCCAAATTGGAACTATAGATGATTCCACTTCATAAGAGAAATATGGTGACCATTTAAAAATTCTCAGCGGAACACCCCCAATAAACCATCTACCGCGACTCCAAATTCTAGCCATATCTTCACTTGAGGACAAGTGGATGAAAATATAACCAGCTCGTAGGAGACGAATATTGTAGAAACTTGATAATCCAAGGTTTTTGAAGGCTTGAAAGATTTTCTCCTGATCTGGACGCCATCCTGAAAACTTTCCAATTAGGGAGTATTGATAAGGGATTGACATATCTGCAATTTCATTCTCTGAATAAAAAACTCCCAGTTTGTTGTTATATATTGTGATCGGCTTGTAATCAGATCCAATATCATCAAAGCTTTTCTTGGCCACGCGTGGAGATGTAGGCTTGATAACATCTGCGTATGATGAAATCTGTGCTGCCGCTTGCTGGGAATTAGTGGATGGTGCTGCTGTTGTAGACATGGCCGTGGATGATACCAGAATAGGTTTTGCGATAGGCAGAGACGATCCCTTTTCACCTGACGGCGCTTCATTGGGAGCTTGAAATTGTTGTCCCGCACTGTGAGAGCTGGGCAACCGGGGGAAAAGAGACTCGGATGAAAGAAAAGTAGGTTGAGAAAGGATCATCGCCAGCGTTTTTGAGGACGCCGGCGGCCAAAGCCGCCAGAGAAAGGAACTCGCGCGCCTATGCTCGAGAAAAAATCGCCCTCAAAATCGCCAGAGAAAAAAATCGCCAAAGCCCAAAACCCCCTTAATTCAAGATGCTTTCCACCACTTGTACTCTTCCTATCTAATTTGCAACCCGCATAGTCCGAGTCGGTGTATCCAATTAGATCAACACTTGGGGTTCTAGGATACCAAAGTCCGACATTTAGGGTTCCTTTCACATATCTTAAGATCCTTTTGACTACAATCAAAAGGGACTCTTTGGCACAAGATTGGTACCTTGCACACATACCTACCGCAAAAAGTATGTCGGGTCTACTAGCGGTTAGGTATAGGAGGCTACCAATCATGCTCCTATATTGTTTAGAGTCTATCATTTTGCCTTCAAAGTCACTATCCATTTTCACATTAGTCCCTATGGGTGTAGATGCTTATTTAGCATGTTCTAAACCAAATTTCTTTAGCATCTCCTTAGCATATTTGGTTTGAAATACATGTGTACCTTCATTAGTTTGCTTAACTTGAAGGCCTAAGAAAAAGGTTAACTCTCCTACAAGACTCATCTCAAATTCATCTTCTATACACTTGATGAATTCTTGTAGGAAGTCATTATTTGTTGACCCAAAAATAATATCGTCTACATAGACTTGGGCAACAAATATGTCCTTATCCTTAGATTTTAGGAACAATGTAGGGTCAATTATTCCTCTCCTAAACCCCTTAGACACTAAAAATGAAGAAACCCTTTCATACCAAGCCCGGGGAGCTTGTTTCAGTCCATACAAGGCTTTCCTTAATTTGAATACGTGTCTTGGATAGTTGGGATCCTCAAATCCGGGGGGTTGTTCAACATAAATCTCTTCCTTAATGATCCCATTAAGGAATGCCGACTTCACATCCATTTGGTGAAGTGTAAAACCCAAGTGAGCGGCATAGGCTAGTAGGATTCTAATTGACTCTAACCTTGCTACGGGGGCATAGGTCTCATCATAATCTAATCCCTCAACTTGGTTTAATCCCCTAGCTACTAATCTAGCCTTGTTTCTAGTGATTTTACCTTGGTCATCTAATTTGTTCCTAAAAACCCATCATGTGGTTACAATGGTACAGTCAGTGGGCCTAGGAACTAAATCTCAAAATTCACTCCTCTCAAATTGGTTTAGCTCTTCTTGCATGGCCAAGACCCAATCAACATCTCCCAATGCTTCATCAATGGTCTTGGGTTCTAATTGGGAGATTAGAGCTATTTGACTAGTTTGATCCCTAAAGTATGACCTAGTCCTTACTCTTTGAGTGACATCACCCACAATTTGGTCAATGGGATGATCATGGTGATGTCTCAAGGGTCTAGAGGTTGTAGGTTCATTTACTCCTTCTTCCTCATCCTCTAGTATGTTTCGTACGCCCCCTTGATCATTGCCCTCCAAATGTCGGTCTTGAAGTCTTTGGGCAAGGGGTTGGACTTCTTCTATATCCTTATCAATAGAAGCCTTTCTAGTGTAAGTACTAGTGGTTTCATCAAATTTCACATTTGAGGACTCCTCAATTACTTTTATCCTCTTGTTGTACACTCTATAACCCCTACTAGTCAATGAATACCCTACTAAGATTCCTTCATCGGCTTTTGACTCAAATTTTCTTAGGTCATCTTTGGTGTTTAAGATGTAAACTTTACATCCAAAGACCCTAAGATAGTGGACTTGGGGTACCTTTCCATTCCACAGTTTAAAGGGTGTTTTTCCTAAAATTCTATGTACCAACACCCGGTTTTGGATATAGAAAACGGTGTTAACCGCTTCAGCCCAAAAGTAACTAGGCAGAGAGTATGCATTAAGCATAGTCCTAGCGGCTTCTTGTAGGGCTCGATTCTTCCTCTCAACTACCCCATTTTGTTGAGGAGTCCTAGGGCATGAAAACTCATGATTGTACCCATTTTCAACACAAAATTGTGTGAAATTAGCGTTTTGGAACTCCCCACCATGGTCACTCCTAATTCGGTTTATTTTGATGTTCTTTTCGTTTTCAACCCTTTTACTAAATCTTATGAATATATCTAGGGTATCATCCTTATTTTTCAAGAAGTAGACCCAAGTAAACCTAGAAAAGTCATCTACTATTACTAAGCAATACTTACTCCCTACAAGTGATGGAGTACTATGGCAATAAAATAAGTCTATATGTAAAAGTTCTAAAGGCAATGAAGTAGTAATTAAAGTTTTACCTTTGTGTGATGCTTTTGATTGCTTACCCTCTTGACATGCATCACACAACTTGTTCTTTTCGTACTTGATCATTGGGAGCCCCTTCACCAATTCTTCCTTGGCCACTTTTGCAATGTTCCTCATGATGACGTGTCCATGTCGCCGGTGCCATAACCACCCTTCCTCTTCTTTGGACATGAGACACTTAACAACATTGTTAGTAGCATAAGATAGATCAAGATAATACAAGTTTGCTTTTCTAAACCCTTCTAATATGATAGTGTTTGATTCACATTGTTTTATTACACATTTCTTAGCATGAAATTCTACTCTAAATCCGACATCACATAATTGACTTACACTTAATAAATTGAACTTCATGTCCTTAATCAAGAGTACCTTATGAATTGAAATAGTGGGAGATACCTCAATTGTGCCCTACCAATGATCCTTAACTTTCCACTGTTCCCAAAGGAGACCGTTCCTTCTCTTAGGTAGCTAATAGTTGTGAACTTGCTCACATCCCCGGTCATATGTCTTGAGCATCCCTATCTACTATCCACAAGGTTGGGGCCTCCTTCACTTTTACCTAAACAACACGGAAAACACACTCTTTTGGTACCCATATCTTTGATCCATAAGCATCATTTAAAAATTTCTTAGGTACCCATGCCTTCTTTGTAGTTCCCCTAGTCCCTAGTCTCCTAGATGCACCAATCCTACCGGTAAGTGAAACAAAATCTACTTCCTTGGTCTTAGGCTTATAACCTAATCCGGCCTTGTTGTATACAGCCCTTTGACTGTTTATGATCATGTCAAGGTTGCTTGATCCTACTTGAAATTTTCTAAGTACTTTTGTGAGGTCATCTATTTGTTTCCTTAACTCCTTATTTTCATTTTCAGTATATGAGACATGTGAAGAAGTAGAGCTAGCATGCAAATCCTTAAGTTTAATGACTTCTACTCTAAGCATGGCAATTTCTTCCTTAAGATCCTTAATTTTGCTTCTAGCTTTAGCTGTCCATGTTAGTGCTAGTAATGATTTTCACTAAAGTAGAAGAGGGTAAGTGGTATACCTCACTTACCGAAGCTTCTGACTCTGATGATGATGAGGTGGAGGAGCTCTCATCTTCACTACTTGAACTTCGTTCATCGTCCGATGAGTCTGAGTCTTCTTGAGCCATAAGAGCGAAGTGGGAGACTTGCTCTCCTTCATCCTCTGAAGATGAGGGATCGTCCCAAGACGCCTTGAGGTTCGTGACATTCTTCTCCTTTCCCATCGACTTCTTCTTGTCACTCTTCTTCCTTTCTTCCTTCTTGTCATCTCTCTTCTTCAATTGGGGACACTCGTTCTTCATATGTCCCTCTTGGTGACAGTTGTAGAATATGATCTCCTTGGCCTTACCCTTACCTTTGGCCCCTTTCCTAGCATATGATTTGTTAGAAATACTTTTGAATGCCTTACGAAATTTTCTTACCATAAAAGCCTCTTGGTCACTGTCCATTGAGGTGCTTGACTCCTCCGAGTTTAATGACGATGAGTAGATTACCTTCTTCTTCTCCTTCCTCCTCTTCTTCTCTTTTTCTGCAATAAAAGCAATACCTTTCTCTTTTGCCGAAATGTTATCTTGCTCGTGCAGTTCAAATTCACAAAATAGATCGTCCAATTTAACTAAAGACAAGTCCCTCGATACCTTGTAAGCATCAACCATGGATGCCCACAGAGTGGTCCTTGGGAAAGCTTGTAAGACATACCTGACGATGTCTCGGTTTTCGATTTTCTCTCCAATTACATGGAGCTCGTTGATCACTTCCTTTACTCTTCCATGCAGCTGACTGACGGTCTCGTTGCTCTTCATGGAGAGTGATTGCAGTTGGGCCACCATCAAGTCCTTCTTGGCTCTTCTAGACTCGTTTGACCACTCGTTCAATTCAACTAATTTGTCCCATAGTTCTTTGGCGCTCTTGAACGTCCCCACCTTGTTCAGTTGCTCCTTTGAGAGCCCGCTTTGCAGTGTGGTGGTGGCCTTGATATTTGATTGCGCCCTCTTCATTACCTCCTTAGACCATGTCATTATAGGTGTAAGATCTCCTCTTTCATCGACGGGCACCTCGAAGCCATCCACAACACTTATCCAAGTTTCTATGTCATTCATAAGATAGTACTGCATTCTACCTTTCTAGTACGCGAAGTCGTTGCCGTCGAAGAATGGTGGTCGGCGGTGGAGTATCCCTCTTGAAACGTCATTACAGATGTTCTGGTTGATTGTTAGATCTTCTAAAATGCACCTTGCTCTGATACCAACTGAAGGATCGATGTGGCGTGCAGAGGGGGGGTGAATGCACTTTCTCGGATCGTTCGGTCTCTGCAGTCTTGTTAGCGCAGCAGAAATAATATATAAAAGAAATACAAAAACAATGCTAACACTTTCAGTTACTTGGTATCCACCCAGATGGGTGACTAGTCCAAGGATCCACGCCGCGAGCACCACTTTTCACTATCGAAAAGTCTCCTTGACGTGGAGAAACCTTTACAGCAGTAGCTTCCTCTTTACAGATGTAGAAATACGATGAAGGAAGCAAAAGAACACTCTACAATTTGGCAGCACTTCGTTACTGTACGGAACTGTACAGCCACGTGTAACGAGGCCTCCTTTTATAGGTGAAAAGGATAGATTTGCAGTCTGTCCAGGCTCTCACCAGTCGACTGCCCCAAGGGCAGTCGACTGGGCCGGCATTAAATGCCGGCCAACTGCTAGTAAACAGCTAGCCAACGGCTAGTTTTGGGGTATACCAGTCGACTGCCCCAAGGCCAGTCGACTGATCCGAGGCTGCGAACTCTCTGTGGATTTTGGCAGTCGGCTGCCTTTGGGCCAATCGACTGCCCTGCCTCCCAGCTCAGCTCCAGCCACTTCAAACCTTCTCCTTCGCGTGTGCCTTCAGGTCTGCTCCCTTGGCTCGCCCCCCTTGAAGTCCTCTTCCTCTGGCTATCGTCCCTCGGATGCGCGCACAAGCCTTCCCTTGGCTTGCCTCCATGCCACCCTTCACGTGTGCCCTTTGAAGTCCACTTCCCGGCTTGCCCTTGGAGCTCTCCTCCCTCGGCTCTCGTCCCTCGGATAAGTCCACCAAGTGTGATTCTCCAAGTCCTACAAACTCAATCACACAAATCAAATAAAACATAATACTCTAACTTTAAACTTATTCGCCCACACATCAAAACCATGATCTTCCAATCATTTAAAGAGCCGATTGCCTCAACAGGGTCTCCATTCAGATTAAATTTTAATCTGTAGACATGGAGAGGATTCTCTGATCGACCAGGTATTCGCTAGGGAAACCCGCCAAGCCTTACCCAACAATTGGTATCAGAGCTGAGGTTTCCGGCTTTGTGTGTTTAGGATTGGTTAATTTTTGAAATTTTCATACATTTTATTTTGCTGGATGATGCGTGGATATGCGTAGGCTAACTTTGTGTTGTAGGCACGAGATTCCATCTTCATGGCCAAATATGTGTTGTGTGATTGATTTACGAATTGATGTAATTAATTAATCCTTGGGGTTGACGAGGCTTGGTATTTAATTTTTGTAATTAAATACGGCACATGTTTAGCTGAGTTTTTTATTTACAGTTGATCTAGATTTTATGTACACTCCTTCGTGGTGTATAGAATCAATGATGTAAATAATTAGCTATTCATTTCGGCTCGGAGATCCCTCAAGGTAGCATGCACAGATGGAAGGGAGGAGCGGACGAAGTGACGACATGACTAGAGGCACATTAGAGACCAAGGGGCCATGAAAGTTGGAAAATCTACGATTTTCATTATTTTATTTCATGTTATTGGTTATGTGCTTGGTTGTGTGGTTGTGCTAGAAAATTCCTCGAGATAAATTACTAATTGGGAGAGGGACCCTAAGGGTCCCGCGGCTTCCATTACAATTCGACAAGTGATGCGAACAAGTCTGCGCGTTGGCTCTGAGTGCCTTCCTCCCCATCAGATGGACTTATTCTGCGGATCACTGGGTCGAAAAAGACTATAGAAAATTATTGAAGAGCGTGTGTACATCCCCATCGGAAGGCACATAATCGGAAATAATTTTCTTAGTGTCGTGTAATGGTGCACACTTAGATGCGAATAATAGTATCCTCCCCATCGGAGTCACTGCTATTATTTTGCAGTGCCGAAGGAAACCAACTGTTGATCTTACTTGTCAAAAATTTAGGTTGACAAGATAGTAAGATCGATGGGTAAAATCTCCTCTTACGAATGTAGGGATTCGTATACGTCCACACCATCGTGGCATGCGAATTTCTCGGTGTATAGGGGTGTTGGTTGATTTCGAAAATTAATTGTTTTGAGGAATCATTTTATTTTCAATTTCTAAAGTAGTGTTTGTTATGATTCTCAGGTTTTTCATAATGGTCTTTACTCCACTAGCAACAATTCTTAAGGGCAATAAACTTACTGGTCCAAATTACATAGACTGGAAGAGGAACCTTGACATTGTCCTCACTGCCAAGGAGTGCAAATTTATACTCTTCAAGGAATGTCCGGAAAGACCTAGAGAGGACTCTAGTGAAGAGCTGAGGGAGCGTTACAAGAAGTGGAAAAGGCAGATGAGATGGCGCGGTGCTACATTCTGGCATCTCTGTCGAATGTGCTGCAACATCAGCATCAGGCCATGGCCATTGCTAGTGACATGATGCTGAACCACAAAGATCTCTTCGGGCACCAAGGTCGAGCTACTAGGCAAACCGCGATGAAGAGTCTGATGTCAACCATTATGGTCGAAGGGACACCCGTGAGGGATCATATCCTAAAGATGATGGCACACCTCAATGAGATTGAGGTACTAGGAGCACAAATCAACGGGGAATCCAAGGTCGATATTATACTCCAGTCTCTGCCAAGGAGTTTTGAGCATTTCAAGCTCAACTATAATATGAACAAAAGGGATTATACGTTGGGTGAACTGCTTAGAGAACTCCAGGCGGCAGAGGCTCTCTTTCGTCAGAACTCACAGTCCTTAGTGACTCAAAGGGTTTCTTCTTCATAGCCGAAAGGCAGGAAGAAGAAAAAAACAAAGAGGGTTCAAGAAGGCAGGAGCATCGCAAGGACTCCCGACTGGCGTGAAGAAGCCGAAAGGCAAGTGCTTCACGTGCAAGCAAACTGGACACTAGAAGGCGGACTTTCTCCGTCGTCAAAGCAAAGGTATTTCTTCAGCCTTAGTCGTTGAAACATGTTTAACGGTGCTATCTACCAGTACCTGGTGTGTAGATACAGGAGTCACTTACCATGTCTGCAATACTCTGCAGGGGTTCCAGGAAACCCGACGGCTAGCGGATGAAGAAATCGTGATGTACATGGGCGATACTACAAGAGTAGCAGCGGTTGCAGTGGGAGTCTTTTATTTGTCTTTTGAGAGAAATAAAGTGTTAGTTCTGAGAGATTGCCTTTATGTACCTTCATTTAGAAAGAATCTAATTTCAGTTTCTAAGTTGTTTAAGGATGGATACTCTGTTACTTTTGATAATAAAGTTGTTATTAAAAGAAATAGAGAGATTATCTGTTCGGATACAATGGTTAGCAATCTGTATACTCTAGAACCAAAACCTCCCACGATGCATACTGAAGTAAATAGCTCATCATCTAACTCAAATAAGAGAAAAGAGCCTTCTAAGATGAATCAGACATATCTTTGGCACCTTAGGCTTGGTCATATTAACCTTAGTAGGATTTAGAGGTTGATAGCCGATCGACCCCTGGGTTCATTGGTGGTGGAGGATCTCCTGACCTGTGAGTCTTACTTGGAAGGTAAGATGACCAAGAGGCCTTTCAAGGCAAAGGGGTATAGGGCCAAAGATGTGTTAGAACTGATTCATTCTGATTTGTGTGGTCCCATGTCAATCCAGGCTAGAGGTGGCTTTGAGTATTTCGTCATTTTCATTGACTATTATTCAAGATATGAGTACATTTACTTGATGCGCCGCAAGTCTGAATATTTTGATAAGTTCAAAGAATTCAAGGCTGATGTGGAGAAACATCGAAGTAAGAGAATCAAGACACAACGATCAGATCGTTGTGGCGAGTACCTCGTTGGAGAGTTTTGGACCTATTTATCAGAAGCTGGGATTCAGTCCCAGCTAACTGCACCCGGTACACCCCAACAGAACAGAGTTGCAGAAAGAAGGAATAGGACTCTTATGGGAATGGTTAGGTCAGTGATGAGCTATTCAGACTTACCTGATTCATTCTGGGGATACGCTCTGGAAATGACAGCGTACATACTAAACTTGGTTCCATCTAAGTCAGTCCCTCATACTCCCACAGAATTGTGGACTGGGCGCAAGCCCAGTCTAGGACATGTTCGGATTTAGGGTAGTCCAGCATATGTGCTGAAGGGAGATATTGATATGTTGGAATCTCGTACGGAGGTACGTCTGTTCATAGGCTATCCTAGAGGAACGAAGGGTGGTCTATTCTATAGTCCTAAGGATCAGAAGGTAATTGTCAGCACAAATGCTAGATTCTTGGAAGAGGACTATATGATGAACCATAAGAGAAAGAGTAGACTAGTGCTTGAAGAGTTAAGAGGGGAGGTTCCGACCTTAGGACCAATTGTACAAGAGGACACACCACAAGTCACTGCACCGCGTGTCACTGAGGAAACACAGGTAGTACCTCGTCGCAGTGGGAGGGTTCACTACAACAAATATGACTTTCCGCAGCGCGTCATCAGCAGCGCGCAATTATAGTGTGCTGTTAAAAATAGTTATTACGGCGCACCTAATTAAGTGTGTTGCAGATAGTAGTTCATATTTTAGTGTTAACAGCGCACAATTTTTGTGCACTGTTAATACTATTTTTCGCAGCGTACATAATATGTACGCCGTTAAAAATCTTATATATTTATTATTTTATTATAAATTTTATTAAATAAATTAGATTTCCACAGCGCGCACACAAGCGCGTTGTAAAAATTATTAATATTTACTAGTATTTGCAGCGCACACGGAGTGTACGTCGCTGAAAGGTTACTCGTCATAAACCCGTGCCCGTGCGTTTCATCCGTCGTGCTAGGTTTCTCTTCCCCGACGCTTGCTCCTCTCTTCCCCGCCGCACTGATAGGTTTTTCTTCCCCGACGCTGCTCTCCCCCGACGTTGTTCCTCTCTTCCCCCTGCTCCTCTCTTCCCCGCCGCGCAGATAGGTTTCTCTTCCCCGACGCTGCTCTTCCCCGACGCTGCTCCTCTCTTCCCCGCCACGCAGACTGGGTGGGATTTTCCGCCTCCAGGTGGGTTTTCTGCGCTCTTACCTCCCCTCGCGCGCACCGCCTCCCCTCGCCCGCCTCCCTTCCCCTGGTCGCGCACCACCTCCCCTCGAGCAACCCCTCGTTGCGCACCGCCTCCCCTCGAGCAACCCCTCGATTGTACCCTGAGAGTGAGTTTGGTAAACTTGCAATTTTCTTTTGATTGCGTCCTATGTTGTAGAATAAACTCTTTGCTCGGGTCAATGAAGATTTTTTTTTAATCAACGGGATCGATGTGGGAAAAAGCTTTGTCTGGCTCGTTCTTAACACGTCCTTCTTACAACTAGGGTAGGCTTCTTTTGGGAGAGGGAGTCTTCTTCCATCAAGTTGACAGTTAGCTTGATCAGCATATGGTTTTGGTTTTCTGGTTCGTGATTGGAGATCTAGTATTTATAGGGTTAGAGAATCTTCATAATTTTAATTCGACATTTTTTATTGATTCCAGTAATATTTGTTTATGTTGCTATTATCCTTCTTTTTGCATCCTTTTTTTTTATTTGTTTGGAAGGTAGGTCTTGCAAAGGTTCTCTGGAACCAATTACTGGCTTCAGTCCTAGTATGTATTCTTCCAATTCATTACTAGGCAAATAGTAAAAGATTTGACACATGCAGCGGTTGTATACATGAGGTTGTGGCTGAATTAGTGAATTTAAATCGTCTTTGACGAATAAGTCGTGGAATGATTAACTTGAATTAATGGGAGTTAGGTGGGTGACAAAGAGATGAAGAGGTGTCTCAGTAGAAGGGCTTTGATGCAAAAAGATTTAGCTGATGTGATGATGTTTCAGATGATCAGTGAACTATATTTGTTTGGTATGGTAGGATTGTTTTGGTCGTCCAATCGCGCGTGCACCAGATGCTTGGATCGATGTGGTCGAGCTTTAACTCCAATGACAATAACAAGACTCTACAGTATGTTAATTTTGCATTGATGTCAATCCCATCTTGAATTTTTTTTAAGAAGAAAGATATTGCTTGGTTTATGGAAGCTCTTCCAGACCAAGAGGAGTTATCGATAGCAATCCGTTCATGTTATCATGTATGCAGCCAAACTACAAACACAACAAGATGCCTCAACCTCTGATCATACAACTATCTTGGGTTTGCTGCATGAGACGAGTACTGTACACCTCATGTATTCGAATCTCTCAAGAGTTATGCTCCTACTACTTGCAGCTCGCGGGCAGATGCAGGTATGTAGAGTTGTCTCCTTGAAAGTTCTAAAGAATTTAATTTTTTTTTCCTAAAGAGGTCGGGCTTCTGCTCGAATTGATTATGACAAGGGACCACTAAGTTGCATCTGAACTTGAGGAGTTGATAGCACGATTTGTTGGAAAAACAGCGGATATCACTTTTGGCATGGGATATGTGACAAACTCTTCCATAATTCCTGCTTTAGTTGGAGAGGTTCATACTCAATTTTGACTTTTTTCTTCACATGGTCATGCAATTTGGTATCCAAGATGAAATTATGTGAGTTTTAATTCACACTCTTGTACTTAAACAGGGTGGTCAAATTATTAGTGATTCATTCAACCATAATTCCATCGTCAATGGTGCTCGAGCTTCTGGTGCCACAATTTTGGTTTTCCAGCACAACAGTAAGCTCTGCACATTGAGCACGACATTAAGCTTTTCTCGATTTGATTAAGTTGTTGAAGATTTGATGTTACTGAGTGTAACGACCCGAAAAATTCTCTTAATATTTTCTTAAAATATTAAGCAAGTTTAAATGATTTTCCAAGGGACCTAGAAATATTAAGGAGAACTTTGGCCTAGAAAATCCATGTTTTCTGATTTAAATTGAGAAAACTAAGTACCAATGAGCTTTAAATAGGCTCCAAAAATGGATATTAATTAGGTAAAATTAATATAAATTAGGTAAAATTAATATAAATATAAAATAATTTTATTTAGAAATATTGACATAATTATGGGTGATTTTAGGGGGATTTTCGGAATTTAGGAAATAGAAATAATAAAAAAAATGAAATATAAAATAAAATAAAAATAAAGGTGCATGAGCCAAGAATTGAACCTTGGACCTCTTGTACAACCATGTAAGCCTTAACCAACTCACCTAGCAAGGGATTTCTATGAAGAAATGAAGTGGATATAAGTTAAGATTAAGAAGAAGATGAAGAGTCATGGAGAGACTCTTCATTTGCCTCCTTAATGGGCTATTAAAGGGGGGTTTTGGGAGTTACCTCTTCTTCCCATTTCTTGCATTTTCGAAACTCCTCCTCCCCTCATCCTAGCCGAACACCCAAGGAATGATTTCCCCTTGGAAAAACTCCACAAGAGGTCTTATCCCCAAGATCTAAGGTTTTTTTCCAAGGATACAAGGACAAGGAGGCAAGGGTCCAAAGATCTTACCATTTTCTTCTCTTCCAAGGTTTGAAAAATCAAGAAACCCAAGGTAAGACTCCCTCACCTGAGGAATAATATTTCCCTATGATTTCCATGATTTTTAGCATGATATACTGGTTAGTTTTGGATTTGATGTTGAAAGGAAGAAAAAAACCAAGAACCTTAAGTTTAAAGGTTTCGGCCACCATGATTTACAGGTCTATAATTATGCTAAAAATCATGATAATGTTATTTAATGTTCCCTTATGATGTGTAGAGGTTAAGTATAATTTTTGGGAATTTTTGGACTACCCTAGGACACCCTAGGGTTTCGGCCAACATGAAAGAAACAAAACTGAGAACCCTGAGTTTAAGGGTTTCGGCCACCATGATTTATGATAAGTACCATTTTTGTTGATTATTTTAGATGTTAAAATCCATGTTTGACTCATATTTTTATTGATTAATTGTGAAATTGCTCTAGGTTTTAGAACTTACCTTTATTTTGGACTTAATTGTAAATTTGCATTAAATTGGATTAATTGGCCACTAAATTTTGGATCTATTTTTTGTAGGCACCAAAGGTTCAAGGACTTAGGGCATATTGGGTCAAACCTGAGTCAGATGTGGACCGGATCGAATTATCAAGCCTACGATTAATCCGGGCCGTCCGAGCTAGGGTTAGGGTTGATCAAGCTCTATGATCAAGATCTGAAGGTTTCATTCCAATCAGAGCTAAATCAATCGTTGGATCAAGCAAAGAGGGCTCTAGAGCGTCCATTCACAGACAGAGTTGATCTGGACCATCCGTTGCATATCTGGAGGATCCGAGCTACCACAAGGCAGATCCTGACCCCAGATCATCATCATAAAAGTTTGGCTCAAATAAGATCAAGATCTACCGTTGGATTTCATCAAAGCAATCTGAGCCGTCCATTATTTCCTATTTAATCAGAAAGATAGCCTACCTTCTCCTCGTCGCGTCTCCGCCGCACAGTAGCTTCTTCTCCATTTCATCACTGTTTTAGCTCATTTTTCTTCATCAAAGGAGGCGCGTCCACTCAATCTCCACCTTGGATCGAGTTCTGAGTCCTTGGGGATCGATTTCTTGAAGAATTCTGTCCATTTGCGCTAGAACAGAGGATTTCTTGGGGGTTCCGGCAGTTCTCAGTCCGACTCTTTTCTTCTCAACCACAATCCACTTCCAAGCTTCTGAGCCATTTGTAGGGGTTCTCAGATGAGTTTAGAAGCCTCGCAATTCATCATCGCAGTTCACCCAATTGAGATGGAGAGAATCGGATCAAAATTCCATCAAGCACAGATTTGAGGCAGAATCCACATCAGAAATGGATGTCCACTGATTTGCTGAGCCTAGGAGTTCGAAGCCGGCTCTTGATTGACGACCAAGAAGTTCTTGATGCTAGGGAGTGATTGAGTTTAGATTTCTTTGGTTAAATTCGTTTGTTTAGCTGTAATTTCAATTACATGCTATAGTTCTTACTGTTTTTGAATTTCAGAATTAGTTAACTTCATTTACTGCATAGTTTCTGCTTAATTAGGGTTCAAATCTTCAAGCTTGATAGTTAGGGAATGTTTGAAGTGGATAATCGCTTTTAATTCTAGTTTATTTTAGCTTAATTTCTTGCGAGCCAACTACCCTGTTGCGTGCCATTTTAATTCCTGTGCTCTCCTTCAGTTCTGAAATTGTAGTCGAGTAGCTGGTTTTCTAAATTGTTTCTTCATTCAGTAAGTTGTTAAATTGCTGCAGTCGAGCTAGGAAAATGCTAGTTAGTCAACATAGAGTTTAGTTTTGGTTGCCCGTAGTTTTATTTCAAGTTTTATTTCAGCTTGTAGCGTATCAAACTCCAAATCCTGTTTCAGTTTCCAGTTTCTGCACACCATCTGTGCTGTTTTCAGTTTCAATTCTGCATTGAGTATCAAGCTGCAAGTCATCTGCTACTTTCTGAATTCGTACCAAGTAATGTTCAGCTCTCTGCCGATTCATTTCCTGAACTTTGTCGTAGCTTGCATCTACTGTCTCTGCATCCAATTCATGACATTGAAACTCTCCATTTAAGTTTTGTTTACCTGCGCAATCAAATCTGCATCAAGATATCAGAAATTCTGCATTTCTGAATTTCCGTTTCTGCATTCGAATTGCTACAACATTCATGGACTGTTTCTGCCAAAAACATGGATTGTTCTGAGCTTATTATGCTAATGTCTTAGCATCAGTTTTTGTTTATCCATAAATTGTTGCTGACTTAATGCTTCTGCTCGCTTGGTCTGCATCTGATCCATATCTACACATCAATATCTTTGTTCGAATTGCACCCAAGTCGTGACATCTGAAACCTTGTAGTTATTTCTGCACTCATTGCCATTCTGAATTTTGCAAAGTATCAGGCATCATTGTGTATCAAGCTCCATTTCTGAATTGAGTTTTCTTGAATTCTGCAGATTGTTTGTAATTGTGTTGCCTTGGGCTCGGGTACTGAAGTTAATCCTACCTTTTAGAGTGCTAATGTGATCGAAATCAGTCTATTTTGTATCCAGGCAGTTTCTGAATTTAAATCTACAAATCTGTATATGAATTTTTAGTTGCTTGTATGTTGTATCAAGTGAAATCTTGGCAAGGATTTTTGTATCAGTCCGGTTCTCGATTGCTTTCATTGGTTTGTTTTAAGTTTGAGTTTGTGGTTTCATTGTTTAGCATTTGTGTTACACTTGAAATCAGAATCATTTTCTAGAAATTTGGTAAGTGCTTTTAGTTGATTAAGTGTTCTAGTGGTTGAGTAATAACATGCTATCATTTGCTTAAGTCCTCGTTTGGTTTTCTTTCATTTTCATTTAGTTTTCCTTTCAGACTGACACCGAACCCAAATCTTTATTTGAAACCCGAAAACATAAACGACCTAAATACAAGCGCGAATCAAATAAACCTCAACTAGCCCCGAGAAAAATACGACCTGTGGCCCCTATATTACATTTCCATATTTTTTATTGTAAAAGGGTTTCCAGCTTTCATTCATTTCATTTATAAATTCAAAATCTGATGAGCCCATACATTTCGTGACAAATTAATTTAGTATATTTTGGCTCGTCAAATTTTTGGCGCCGTTGCCGGGGAAGCAACTAGTTCATTTGTTTGATTTTTGCTTGTATGTTTTTGATATATCATTGGGTTCTATTTTATTTTGCTTTATCTTTCATATACGGTTGCTGCCATTTTTCTTGTTTGTTTTGTGACAGGGCTGCAAATTCAAAATGGGGTCAAAAGAGATAGAAAAGACATTGGAGGAGTTAAGAAATGTGTTAAAGGAGTTGGACTACCAACAAAAATGGAAAGCTCAGTCATCTACTTACTAGAAGCTACCTCAGCCACAAATTCAGCCCCTCCAGCAATTTCAGCAGCCAAATCAATATTTCCAGCAGCCCTATCCTAATTTTCAGCAACCAAACTTTCAATTTCAGCCATAAGATCAACCATCATTTCAAAATTTTCAACCAAATCAGAATTTTCAGAATGGGCAGCCCCAATTTTCAGTTTTTGAGCAACCAAATCAGTTTTGTCGGCCTCAAATTCAGCAACTACAACTATTTCAGCCACCACAACCATTTCAACCACAATTCCAACAATTTCAGCCGGATTTTCAGCCAATTCAACCAATTTTCCAGCAAAATCAGATTGGGCAGCCACTCTTGCAAAGTTTTCAGCCCCAAATTCAGCAATTTCAGCCTAACTTTCAGCTACCTTATCAACAAGATCCATCATTTTTTCAAGGAATTCAGCAAGGGTTTTCAGATAATTCGAATTTCCAGCAACCATGTCCATTACCGCAGCAATTTCACCCTTGCAATCAGAATTTTCAGCAGCCTAATCATAATTTTCAGCCACCAGAATTCCAGTTTTCCAACCAACAATTTCAGCCCTATGATCAGAATTTTCAAGGCTACAACTCCCAGCAAAGTTTCCAAGAATATCAGCCCTTTAATCAGCCTCAACAACCATGTTTTCAACCAAATCAGCAAGCTCAAAATTTTCAGCCTACTTCATCCTTTCAAAATCAGTCAAGGAGCTATGCTAACCAAGGAGGCTTTGAGAATCTTAATGAGAATGAGGCACAACAACAAAGAATGGAGGAGATTTATCAACTAGTTGTACAATATCATCAACAGCAGCAAAGGCTTCAAGACATAGAAAGAGGCGTTGGACAAATTGCTAGTCAAATGAATCAAATGCAAGTTCAAGGTGACCCTAGTGCAGGGCCAAATCTTTCTTTAATGGATCTTGCAATTTTAGAAGAAGAAGAAGATGACGTACTCATCAAAGTCTGGGCACCTACAGCATGCATCCCTCCGAAGATTCCTATTCAAAAGCCATTGCCAAATTTTTCAACTCAAGAAGAAGAAACTGAAGCTCCACAGGACCATTCTAGACTTTTATTTTCTGATGATAGCATTATTGATGGTCCTAATTTTTCTGATACTGTTATTGCGGATATTACTGAGGAAACTTGCATAGGAGATGATTCCATAGGTGTAGGGGACTGCACTAAGCCCCAGGGACCACCACAGTTGACTGGTACATTAGAAGATTCAGAAAATGAACCAGAAAGTGTAGGGACTTGCATGGTGGAAGCAAGCACCCAAGGATCACCTGTTTTATTTGAGTGTCCACCAGCACCTGAACCTGAAGAGGAGCATGAACTTGACCAGGAGGAAGCCATGGACACATCTACCCTTGTAGAACCTCCAGGTATTCTCCAGCACGCTCAGGTAAGTATTTCTCCCCTTTCTTCAGAAAAATGCAGTGAGGTACCTAGTGTTGACTTTATTGATTCTGATGAGTTTATCGATATACCTTGTGTAGAAATTGTTTGTGAAAATCCAATAGAGGTACCACACATTGATTTTATTGATCATCATGCATTACTTGACACATCCATTGTAAATATGAATTGTGAAATAATTTTAGAGGCACCCATAATTGATGTAGTTTTTTATGATGAATTACTTAATACATCTTTTGTGGATATGGATAGTGAAAAATTTTTAGAAGTGCCTGAAATGAATGTTATTTATTTTGATGAGTCTCTTGCTATATCATTTGCTGAGGTTGAATGTGAAAAACTTATGGAGATATCTGATATTGATTTCACTGGCTGTGACACATTACTTGATACATGCTTGATTGAAAATAATTGTGAAATTTCTATTGATGAGCCAAAACTTGATTTCTTTATTTGTGATGAGTATCTGGATGCAAATTTTATAGGAAATAATTTTGAAAATTTCATTGAGGCACCAGATTTTGATTTTATTGGACATGATGCAGTTTTGGATTCACTTATTGCAGAGACTGATATTATTTTATTTCTTTCTGACCCTGCACACTTGAGAGAGGTATTACATTATTTTGCAGGGTCCAGAAGACTCCAGGAGTGGGTGCTCCAACTGAACAGACTTCAGCCTCCTGGAAGGACTTCTGCAGGGCATCAAGAAGGAGGAGATGATTTGACTTTAATTAAAAGCACTCTATCCCTTGAATGGCTCTTGAACCTGAATCGCCTTAGGCCACCAGAGAAATTTTTTGCGAAGTTCAAGTGTGGGGGAGTCCTAATTCTCCCAACTACCCATGGTCCTCCACTACCAAGATGGAGGCTACTTCTGGATAGACTCCGCCCACCAGAATAAAGGAGAGATTTTTCTTTCTTGTATTTTCTTTTATTTTATTTTTCATTTCCATGCTTCCTAGAATTAGAATTTTCCTTTGAACTGAGTCCTTGTAAATAAATGCATGTTATTTCTTTTGTCACTTTCTCTTTCATGACTAGGAATAAATGTATCCCTCTAGGTTATCTTATTGTCATTTTAGAGTCTTTTGAAAATAAATTAAATTTGGTTGTTAAAACTTAGGGTTTGAGCTAATGGATGAAATCTTGAATGCTTGAGTACTACTTGGTTTTAAATTCTTAATTGAGGACTTGGGATGAATTATTTTGACCTAGTGAGAATTAACCTTACTTTTGTGATACACACATGTTATTAAACTCTAGAACTTGCTTAGGTTCTTTCAAAATCATATTTGAATGATTGGATCACATCTATAGAGACTAATCACTTTGTTTCTTTTCCATATCAAATTTTGGCAAAAATCATGTTCATTCCATTTTTCTTCACTTATTTCTTACTCTTACCTTCACTTTTCTTTGGACTTGTTGTTTGATATGTTTCTAATGTTATTTTGCCCGAGATGGACAAAGATTTAAGTGTGGGGGAGTGACTAAAGTTTTGGATGCATTTCAACTCGAAAAAATTGTTTTTTGCCAATTGAGTTGAGTTTGGTATCAAGATCAAGCAAGAAGAAGTGGTTGAAGATGGAAATCAATTGAAGCATCTAGATTCTCCATTATAATTTGACGATCCAAGCTTACATTGCCAAGCTCAAAAAGATTTGATGAAGAAGAAAATTCTGTGCCAAGGATTAAGTGGCACGCAACCATTCAATTTAAGCAAAAAAAAAAAAAATCTGCACCAAGAAGAAAAATTCTGCACCAAGAAGAATAACTTGAGTCGAAAGAGGCTTGTATCAAGAATTTGGGAAGTTGAGATCAGCAACCTTTTGTATGAATGTCGGAGTGCAGCTGTTCTTTGCAGAAAAGTCAGAAAGTTGAAAACAAATTTAGGCCCAAAGCTGTTTTGGACAGAAATCTGGGCAGAAATTGTTCACCATATCATACAAGGAAGTTTTGTACCAACTTCTAGCTGAATTCCTGCTTCCTAATCCAGCAATGTGTAGCTGAATTCAACCTTGAAAGGAAGCAGCTTACAAGTGGCAGAAACTGAAAGAAATCAGAACATAAAGGAAGAAAAAAATTCGAGTGGAACACCTAAACTTCCACTATCATTAGATGCAAGTCCTAATTGATATTAATTGTTGGAGAACTCAGAGAATATGAAATGCAGCAAGAGCTGGACAGATCTGAAAACACAGAAAAACTGCTGTGCCAAGAAGAAGAAAAAAAAAAGCAGCTTGTGCAGAATTTGTGTCAACTTTTGGCTGATTTCAGTTTTTAGTGGGCTGTGAATCAGAGAATAGAATTCGGAATTGCATCAAAAGATGTTGAGTACATCACAGCTGATCAGAAACAAAATTGGAAGCTGAGACAAAAGCAAAAAGAAGAAAAAAAACAGTTTGAGAAAAGAAAAAAAAAGAGAGAAACAAAGTGGACACAAATGAAGACTTGGCATTGAAAATCATTGAAGTTCTCTAATCCGAATTAAAAGCTTTGCTCCACTACAAATCTGACCTTGCTAGAGGATAAAAGAAGAAGAGAAAAATCAGAAAAGAGAATGAAGAAAGAAATTTGGCACGCAAGGTGGAAAATGGCACATTGAAACCAAGAAAGAGTTTTTCATCCAATTCAAAGGAATTTATTCAAGTTTCACTCCATCACACTTTAGATTTCATTGGAGGACTGTCAAGAGGGGCAAAAGCACATTGGAAACATTTTTGAGCAACCAAGTCTCCCACTCCATCAATTTTTCCATTTCCTTAATTTTTATTCCATTTCTCACCATTTTTCATGTTTTCATTTGTTTTTATAGTTGTTGATCCTATTCATGATTAATGGTGGAGATTAGACAATAAGCAAGCCTATGGTAGTGCAAGAAACATGTGTGTAAGAGTGAGCTCCACTTCCATCATCAACTTAGAACTTAAGAAGAGAGCCACCAAATTTTTCCTTGAAAGGCTAGAGAGTTGAATTCATCTCAATGACTCATGATAGATGAAAAAGGCTATGTTGTTGATTTAAGGACAAGATAGTAATCCATAGAGCTTAGATTTATGAGAATTGACAACCTTAGGTAATTTCTTTTCATTTGTTTCTAATTATGCTTAAGAAAATCTAGGGGATACATATTTAGTTGTTTCGCGAGACGCTCAAGGTTAAGTGTGGGGGAGTTGATAAATACCATTTTTGTTGATTATTTTAGATGTTAAAATCCATGTTTGACTCATATTTTTATTGATTAATTGTGAAATTGCCCTAGGTTTTAGAACTTACCTTTATTTTAGACTTAATTGCAAATTTGCATTAAATTGGATTAATTGGCCACTAAATTTTGGATCTATTTTTTGTAGGCACCAAAGGTTCAAGGACTTAGGGCATATTGGGTCAAACCTGAGTCAGATGTGGACCGGATCGAATTATCAAGCCTACGATTAATCCGGGCCGTCCGAGCTAGGGTTAGGGTTGATCAAGCTCTATGATCAAGATCTGAAGGTTTCATTCCAATCAGAGCTAAATCAACCGTTGGATCAAGCAAAGAGGGCTCTAGAGCGTCCATTCACAGATAGAGTTGATCTGGACCATCCGTTGCATATCTGGAGGATCCGAGCTACCACAAGGCAGATCCTGACCCCAGATCATCATCATAAAAGTTTGGCTCAAATAAGATCAAGATCTACCGTTGGATTTCATCAAAGCAATCTGAGCCGTCCATTATTTCCTATTTAATCAGAAAGACAGCCTACCTTCTCCTCGTCGTGTCTCCGCCGCACAGTAGCTTCTTCTCCATTTCTTCACTGTTTTAGCTCATTTTTCTTCATCAAAGGAGGCGCGTCCACTCAATCTCCACCTTGGATCGAGTTCTGAGTCCTTGGGGATCGATTTCTTGAAGAATTCTGTCCATTTGCGCTGGAACAGAGGATTTCTTGGGGGTTCTGGCAGTTCTCAGTCCGACTCTTTTCTTCTCAACCACAATCCACTTCCAAGCTTCTGAGCCATTTGTAGGGGTTCTCAGATGAGTTTAGAAGCCTCGCAATTCATCATCGCAGCTCACCCAATTGAGATGGAGAGAATCGGATCAAAATTCCATCAAGCACAGATTTGAGGCTGAATCCACATCAGAAATGGATGTCCACTGATTTGCTGAGCCTAGGGGTTCGAAGCCGGCTCTTGATTGACGACCAAGAAGTTCTTGATGCTAGGGAGTGATTGAGTTTAGATTTCTTTGGTTAAATTCGTTTGTTTAGCTGTAATTTCAATTACATGCTATAGTTCTTACTGTTTTTGAATTTCAGAATTAGTTAACTTCATTTACTGCATAGTTTCTGCTTAATTAGGGTTCAAATCTTCAAGCTTGATAGTTAGGGAATGTTTGTAGTGGATAATCGCTTTTAATTCTAGTTTATTTTAGCTTAATTTCTTGCGTGCCAACTACCCTGTTGTGTGCCATTTTAATTCCTGTGCTCTCCTTCAGTTCTGAAATTGTAGTCGAGTAGCTGGTTTTCTAAATTGTTTCTTCATTCAGTAAGTTGTTAAATTGCTGCAGTCGAGCTAGGAAAATGCTAGTTAGTCAACATAGAGTTTAGTTTTGGTTGCTCGTAGTTTTATTTCAAGTTTTATTTCAGCTTGTAGCGTATCAAACTCCAAATCCTGTTTCGGTTTCCAGTTTCTGCACACCATCTGTGCTGTTTTCAGTTTCAATTCTGCATTGAGTATCAAGCTGCAAGTCATCTGCTACTTTCTGAATTCGTACCAAGTAATGTTCAGCTCTCTGCCGATTCATTTCCTGAACTTTGCCGTAGCTTGCATCTACTGTCTCTGCATCCAATTCATGACATTGAAACTCTCCATTTAAGTTTTGTTTACCTGCGCAATCAAATCTGCATCAAGATATCAGAAATTCTGCATTTCTGAATTTCCGTTTCTGCATTCGAATTGCTACAACATTCATGGACTGTTTCTGCCAAAAACATGGATTGTTCTGAGCTTATTATGCTAATGTCTTAGCATCAGTTTTTGTTTATCCATAAATTGTTGCTGACTTAATGCTTCTGCTCGCTTGGTCTGCATCTGATCCATATCTACACATCAATATCATTGTTTGAATTGCACCCAAGTCGTGACATCTGAAACCTTGTAGTTATTTCTGCACTCATTGCCATTCTGAATTTTGCAGAGTATCAGGCATCATTGTGTATCAAGTTCCATTTCTGAATTGAGTTTTCTTGAATTCTGCAGATTGTTTGTAATTGTGTTGCCTTGGGCTCGGGTACTGAAGTTAATCCTACCTTTTAGAGTGCTAATGTGATCGAAATCAGTCTATTTTGTATCCAGGCAGTTTCTGAATTTAAATCTCCAAATCTGTATATGAATTTTTAGTTGCTTGTATGTTGTATCAAGTGAAATCATGGCAAGGATTTTTGTATCAGTCCGGTTCTCGATTGCTTTCATTGGTTTGTTTTAAGTTTGAGTTTGTGGTTTCATTGTTTAGCATTTGTGTTACACTTGAAATCAGAATCATTTTCTAGAAATTTGGTAAGTGCTTTTAGTTGATTAAGTGTTCTAGTGGTTGAGTAATAACTTGCTATCATTTGCTTAAGTCCTCGTTTGGTTTTCTTTCATTTTCATTTAGTTTTCCTTTCAGACTGACACCGAACCCAAATCTTTATTTGAAACCCGAAAACATAAACGACCTAAATACAAGCGCGAATCAAATAAACCTCAACTAGCCCCGAGAAAAATACGACCTGTGGCCCCTATATTACATTTCCATATTTTTTATTGTAAAAGGGTTTCCAGCTTTCATTCATTTCATTTATAAATTCAAAATCTGATGAGCCCATACATTTCGTGACAAATTAATTTAGTATATTTGGGCTCGTCAATTTACAGGTCTATAATTATACTAAAAATCATGATAATGTAATTTAATGTTCCCTTATGATTTGTAGAGGTTAAGTATAATTTTTGGGAATTTTTGGAGTACCCTAGGACACCCTAGGGTTTCGGCCAACATGAAAGAAACAAAACTAAGAACCCTAAGTTTAAGGGTTTCGGCCACCATGATTTACAGGTCTATAATTATGCTAAAAATCATGATAATGTTATTTAATGTACCCTTATGATGTGTAGAGGTTAAGTGTAATTTTTGGGAATTTTTGGAGTACCCTAGGACACCCTAGGGTTTCGGCCAACATGAAAGAAACAAAACTAAGAAGCCTAAGTTTAAGGGTTTCGGCCACCAAGATTTAAAGGTCTATAATTATGCCAAAAATCTTGATAATGTTAATTTATGTTCCCTTATGATGTGTAGAGGTTAAGTATAATTTCTGGGAATTTTTGGGTTACCTAGAGACCCCATATGTTTCGGCCAACCTCAAGGACCCAAGGGTTAGGGTTGAGCCTTTAACTTCAAGTATATGTTTATGTGTTGCCATGATATGTATGAAAAGTTTATGTTTAGGATATGAATGATGCCATGATAAGAATGATAGGGTTATACTCACGATAAAAATGATGCTATGATATGTTAGGTTCATGATATGAATGATGTCATGTTAAGTATGTTATGTTTATGTTTAAGAATGAGGATGATGCCATGTTTAAGAATGAAAATGATGCCATGTTTAAGAATGAAAAATGATGCCATGTTTAAGAATGAAAATGATGCCATGTTAAGAATGAAAATGATGCCATGTCTAAGAATGAAAGTGAAGAATGAAGTTAAGGTTCATGCCTTTAAGGCATAATGATGATGTAAAGAATGATGATGAATGAAAGATGATGCTTATGTCTTTAAGGCATAAATATGCTAAAACGGCACGGTCGATGGTCGACGGTACGACGGTCGTGAGGACCGGTAAATGGGCCGGTAGACGGGCCGAGATGCTATGAATGATGATGAATGAAAGATGATGCTTATGTCTTTAAGGCATAAATATGCTAAACGGCACGGTCGATGGTTGACGGTACGACGGTCGAGAGGACCGGTAAATGGGCCGATAGACGGGCCGAGCCGTAACAAGTTATGCTATGTTAAGTATGCTATGAATGTCTTATGAATGATGAAGCATGAAAAGTATTTTACTTTATGTATGGGCTTGTACCGGACCGAAGTATGGGTCCAAGGGATGGGCACCTTAAGAACGCCCCGATTTTGGACTACCAAAGCTGTCCACGGTTCTGGCCCTACCGGAGCTGGGTAACAGGGATGGGCACCTTAAGAACGCCTCGGTTTGGGGACTACCGACTATGTTGTCCTTATCCTAGTAGGTTGGGGCTCGCGACCTCGAACTTGCTAGGGATGCGCGCTATGATGTATGTATGTGGTACAAGCCGAGGACCCCAAATGATGTATGATGATTATGTTTAAGCATTTAAAAGTATGTTTTAAAAGTTAAGCATCCCTTATGTATATGCATTCCACTCATGCATCCATTCATGTTATGCATTATGCTATGATGATAAGATTTTATGCTTACGTTTCATGTTAAGAAGTATGCATGAGAATTAATGATCTATGCCATGATTATGTTAGGAAGATGTTCATATGCTATGATAGGTATTATGCCAAGTATTATGCCATGCTTAGAATGTCTATGATGTTTATATTTATGCCATGAATTATGTCATGCTTAGAATGTTCACTATGTTTATGATCTATTCCATGAATTATGTTCACTATATTTATGAATTATGCCATGAATTATGTCATGCTTAAAATGTCTATGATGTTTATGTTTATGCCATGAATTATGCCATGCTTAGAATGTTTATGATGTTTATGTTTATGCCATGTATCATGCCATGCATAGAATGTTACTATGATTATGTTCATGCCATGCTATGTATACGACAAGTGACGTAAGATGTTATGTTCTAAGTAGAGGATCAAGTATGTTAATGTTTTATGTGCTCATTATGAGATGATGAATGATGAATGGTTTTGTGAGTAGGAAAGAGTCTTACTAAGCCTGTGTGCTTATAGTCTTATTTTCTTATACCGCAGATCATTCAAGGGGACAATGAAGGAAGCAGCAGGAGGGCAAGAACGCATGTGTGTCGTAGTGACTTGGCCTAGGAAACTATATGTTTACTTATATGTTTGAATAATGACTTATGGAACCTTATGATATGATGTTATGTGAGACATGATATGATGCTTAAGTTCAAAGTTAATATGCTAAGGTTCCCATGTCAATAAGTTAAGAATGGTAACAGAGCATGTATAAGTTAAGTTATTCCGCTGCCTTATGATGTCTACATGCCCTAAGCATGTTAACGTAACACCGCCTAGGAAAAAAAAATGCGGGCGTTACAGGTTGGTATCAGAGCAGTTACCATCTCACTACACACACATCAAGCCCTCTTCCTGCAACTTCCAAGTAAGTACCTCTCTGCATATCTTATGATATTAAGCACTTCTAGGATACTTCATGATTCTAGAATATGCAAGAATGAATGATACCATAGGATAGATGATGGAAAGTATTTGCATATTTTATTTGCAAAATATGTACATATGTACATATGAACGATATTTTTCTATTGTTTTATTTATGAAGATCAAATAGTTTAGAATTTAGTATGGGGGTAGGAATAGCAATAACTCATATTATCCATACTTGACCTTTATGAAGGGAAGTACGACTAGAAGGCAGAGTAATAGAATTAATGAGATTACTTCATCGGCCGACCTGATGCCCAAGATACCTTATATCATAACTTATCTTAAGTCACATCATAAGACAATCATGTATAAGTATTCTGCCTTATACATTAGGTCTAAGTTAGTCATAATACAATTAGTCATAAGTGTGACTCAAAAGAAAACCTTATGTTCATAAACATGGTATTAACTGAGCACCATCATAATATTAGTAAGTAAGGTGAACTTAGTGTTAACATAATGTTATATAACTTGTACATTATATGAGTTATCCATCATATAATATAATTATATTGTATTATATAAAGCATATGATAATAATATGAGAGTGTGTACTAATATAAGATTATTATAAATATAACTATACTAATTCCTTATCATATAAGTATTGTCACAATTCACCTATCATATAGGTTCTTAATATGAGCCTACATACAGGTTGACATGTATCATCTCAACCTATAAGATATCACCTATACATATTATTCCATAAGCAAGTTATAGGTATTATACTTATAATTTATATGATAAATAACTATAATTTATGATATTATATATATATAACCTATAGTATAGTCTCATATAGGGAATTATATGATAGCCTACATACATAAGATTATAACACTCTCACCTATGTTAGCGTATAGTATTAGTTCCATTATACTAATACTAATATAGTTAATGGTATAAGTCATACGGTATAACCTAAAATGATATGCATAGGGTAGTGTCCTAATTATATTAACACCTATTATAGATTATGTGTCCACTATATTTTCATACTAATTATAAATATTAGTATAATCAACTATGTTTCACTATTATCTTATATACAATATATAAGATTACCTTATGTTATTTTATGGTAATATAATAAATATGATCTCACTTATCATATAATAACCATTAACTAATATAATTCATAGCTCATGTTGTGAACTAATATTTCGCAACCATACTATTATTATGTTTACCCATAATTATAATAAGTATATAATTATGATATATGCATATAATTACATCATAGGGCTATTAATGACACTAGCTCAATTATGACAATCATGTATGTCACTTATATCATCAAGGATATAAGCAATTAAGAAGCCGTGAATAAAGTACACATAATCATGTTAGTAATATTATCGGTTCCTTGAGTGGAAGAATTTTCCCTTATTCGATGCGCCCGGGATCCACCAAAATGTATCAAGACCTGAAGGAGAAATTCTGGTGGTCCGACATGAAGAGAGATGTGGCGCAGCGTGTTGGTACATGCCTAACCTGCCAGCAAGTAAAGGCAGAACATCAGCAACACGGAAGAGTTATGCCGATGTCCGGCGTAGACCCCTGGAGTTTAATGTTGGAGATTGGGTATTTCTCAAAGTGGCCCCTATGAAGGGAGTGACCAGATTTGGGAAGAAAGGAAAATTATGTCCATGCTATGTGGGGCCGTACCTGATTCTGAAAAGAGTCGGTAAGGTGGCATATGAGCTGGAGCTGCCTCCAGAGATGTCAGCTATCCATAACGTATTCCATGTGTCCCTGCTGAAAAAGTGTATCCCAAACATGGACCAAGTGATCGAGCCACAGACGGTGCAAGTGCAAGAGGACCTAAGCTATGAGAGCAGACCCATCCAGATTTTGGACAGGGAAATCAAGAACCTGAGGAGTAAGGAAGTGCCCTTAGTCAAGGTCCTATGGCAAAGTCAACGGTTCGAAGAAGCTACGTGGGAGCGCGAGGACGAGATGAGGCGCAAGTACCCGGAGTTATTCTAAGTTCGAGGACGAACATTCACGAGGTATGGGGGATTGTAACGACCCAGAAAATTCTCTTAATATTTTCTTAAAATATTAAGCATGTTTAAATGATTTTCCAAGGGACATAGAAATATTAAGGAGAACTTTGGCCTAGAAAATCCATGTTTTCTCATTTAAATTGAGAAAACTAAGTACCAATGAGCATTAAATGGGCTCCAAAAATAGATATTAATTAGGTAAAATTAATATAAATTAGGTAAAATTAATACAAATATAAAAGAATTTTATTTAGGAATATTGGCATAATTATGGGTGATTTTAGGGGGATTTTCGGAATTTAGGAAATAGAAATAATAAAATAAATGAAATAAAAAATAAAATAAAAATAAAGGTGCATGAGCCAAGGATTGAACCTTGGACCTCTTGTACAACCATGTAAGCCTTAACCAACTCACCTAGCAAGGGATTTCTATGAGGAAATGAAGTGGATATAAATTAAAGATGAAGAGTCATGGAGAGACTCTTCATTTGCCTCCTTAATGGGCTATTAAAGGGGGGGTTTTGGGAGTTACCTCATCTTCCCATTTCTTGCATTTTCGAAACTCCTCCTCCCCTCATCCTAGCCGAACACCCAAGGAAGGATTTCCCCTTGGAAAAACTCCACAAGAGGTCTTATCCCCAAGATCTAAGGTTTTTTTCCAAGGATACAAGGACAAGGAGGCAAGGGTCCAAAGATCTTACCATTTTCTTCTCTTCCAAGGTTCGAAAAATCAAGAAACCCAAGGTAAGACTCCCTCACCTGTGGTATAATAGTTCCCTATGATTTCCATGATTTTTAGCAAGATATACTGGTTAGTTTTGGATTTGATGTTGAAAGGATGAAAAAAACCAAGAACCTTAAGTTTAAGGGTTTCAGCCACCATGATTTACAGGTCTATAATTATGCTAAAAATCATGATAATGTTATTTAATGTTCCCTTATGATGTGTAGAGGTTAAGCATAATTTTTGGGAATTTTTGGACTACCCTAGAACATCCTAGGGTTTCAGCCAACATGAAAGAAACAAAACTGAGAACCCTGAGTTTAAGGGTTTTGGCCACCATGATTTACAGGTCTATAATTATGCTAAAAATCATGATAATGTAATTTAATATTCCCTAATGATGTGTAGAGGTTAAGTATAATTTTTTGGAATTTTTAGAGTAACCTAGAACACCCTAGGGTTTCGGCCAACATGAAAGAAACAAAACTAAGAACCCTAAGTTTAAGGGTTTCGGCCACCATTATTTACAGGTCTATAATTATGCTAAAAATCATGATAATGTTATTTAATGTTCTCTTATGATGTGTAGAGGTTAAGTATAATTTTTGGGAATTTTTGGAGTACCCTAGGACACCCTAGGGTTTCGGCCAACATGAAAGAAACAAAACTAAGAACCCTAAGTTTAAGGGTTTCAGCCACCAAGATTTAAAGGTCTATAATTATGACAAAAATCTTGATAATGTTAATTTATGTTCCCTTATGATGTGTAGAGGCTATGTATAATTTCTGGGAATTTTTGGGTTACCTAGAGACCCCATATGTTTCGGCCAACCTCAAGGACCCAAGGGTTAGGGTTGAGCCTTTAACTTCAAGTATATGTTTATGTGTTGCCATGATAAGTATGAAAAGTTTATGTTTAGGATATGAATGATGCCATGATAAGAATGATAGGGTTATGCTCACGATAAAAATGATGCTATGATATGTTAGGTTCATGATATGAATGATGTCATGTTAAGTATGTTATGTTTATGTTTAAGAATGAGGATGATGCCATGTTTAAGAATGAAAATGATGCCATGTTAAGAATGAAAATGATGCCATGTTTAAGAATGAAAAATGATGCCATGTTTAAGAATGAAAATGATGCCATGTTAAGAATGAAAATGATGCCATGTCTAAGAATGAAAGTGAAGAATGAAGTTAAGGTTCATGCCTTTAAGGCATAATGATGATGTAAAGAATGATGATGAATGAAAGATGATGCTTATGTCATTAAGGCATAAATATGCTAAAACGGCATGGTCGATGGTCGACGGTACGACGGTCGTGAGGACCGGTAAATGGGCCGGTAGACGGGCCGAGATGCTATGAATGATGATGAATGAAAGATGATGCTTATGTCTTTAAGGCATAAATATGCTAAACGGCACAGTCGATGGTTGACGGTATGACGGTCGAGAGGACCGGTAAATGGGCCGGTAGACGGGTCGAGCCGTAACAAGTTATGCTATGTTAAGTATGCTATGAATGTCTTATGAATGATGAAGCATGAAAAGTATTTTACTTTATGTATGGGCTTGTACCGGACCGAAGTATGGGTCCAAGGGATGGGCACCTTAAGAACGCCCCGGTTTTGGACTACCGAAGCTGTCCACGATTCTGGCCCTACTGGAGCTGGGTAACAGGGATGGGCACCTTAAGAACGCCTCGATTTGGGGACTACTGACTATGCTGTCCTTACCCTAGTAGGTTGGGGCTCGCGACCTCGGACTTGCTAGGGATGCGCGCTATGATGTATGTATGTGGTACAAGCCGGGGACCCTAAATGATGTATGATGATTATGTTTAAGCATTTAAAAGTATGTTTTAAAAGTTAAGCATCCCTTATGTATATGCATTCCACTCATGCATCCATTCATGTTATGCATTATGCTATGATGATAAGATTTTATGCTTACGTTTCATGTTAAGAAGTATGCATGAGAATTAATGATCTATGCCATGATTATGTTAGGAAGATGTTCATATGCTATGATAGGTATTATGCCAAGTATTATGCCATGCTTAGAATGTCTATGATGTTTATATTTATGCCATGAATTATGCCATGCTTAGAATGTTCACTATGTTTATGATCTATGCCATGAATTATGTTCACTATGTTTATGAATTATGCCATGAATTATGTCATGCATAGAATGTCTATGATGTTTATGTTTATGCCATGAATTATGCCATGCTTAGAATGTTTATGATGTTTATGTTTATGTCATGTATCATGCCATGCTTAGAATGTTACTATGATTATGTTCATGCCATGCTATGTATACAACAAGTGACGTAAGATGTTATGTTCTAAGTAGAGCACCAAGTATGTTAATGTTTTATGTGCTCATTATGAGATGATGAATGATGAATGGTTTTGTGAGTAGGAAAGAGTCTTACTTAGCCTGTGTGCTTATAGTCTTATTTCCTTATACCGCAGATCATTCAAGGAGACAATGAAGGAAGCAGCAGGAGGGCAAGAACGCATGTGTGTCGTAGTGACTTGGCCCAGGAAACTATATGTTTACTTATATGTTTGAATAATGACTTATGGAACCTTATGATATGATGTTATGTGAGACATGATATGATGCTTAAGTTCAAAGTTAATATGCTAAGGTTCCCATGTCAATAAGTTAAGAATGGTAACAGGGCATGTATAAGTTAAGTTATTCCGCTGCCTTATGATGTCTACATGCCCTAAGCATGTTAACGTAACGCCGCCTAGGAAAAAAAAAGCGGGCGTTACACTGAGCTCCACAGAATTTTATCAAATGTTTATTTTGGATGGACATGTCCGTCTCAGTTGGAAGAGTTACTGAGAAAGCAGATAATTAAGGGCAGCCTAGCACTGGCAAACCATGGAAGAAGATAATGGTCATTGTAGAAGGAATATACAGTATGGAAGGAGAGTTCTCTAAGCTGCCTGAGATAGTAGTTATCTACAAGAAGTACAAGGTTTGTCAAAGTCCCATGTTGAGATTCTACTCTAGTACATATTCACCATTTTCTATCCCCTTAACCACATTTATTTAGCAAATATATTTGATGCTTTTCCTACATGTATGGAGTTTCTCTTCGTGCAGTAACAACTATTGTCTGTCTGGGTCAGGCATACATATATTTGGACGAGGCACACAACATAGGCGCTGTTGGAAAATCTGGCAGAGGTGTATGTGAGCTCCTAGGGGTTGATCCAGCTGATGTTGATATCATGATGGGAACTTTTACCAAGTCATTTGGGTCCTGCGGAGGCTATATTGCATCTTCAGAGGTTTAATTAAGCTTTCGGTTTTGTAGGGTATTATGTTTAATTAAGTTATCACCAAACCAAGAAAAATCTGATTATCATTGTAAAACAGAATTCGATACTAACTGAGCATGTGCTACATGATGTATCAAAACTTGCTCTGTACTTGTGAGAATTTGTGTATGCAAATTAAACATTAGGAATTGTCTTTCTTTGCTTTATTATACAATATGTTCGATATAACTGAGCATGTGATTTTTTTTATTTTCTATGGTAACTATCTGCCGCGCGCTGCGGAAAACCTCTTACGCAGCGCGCATTCGTGCGCTGCGGAAAAGGCCTTCCGCAGCGCGCATCCGCGCGCTGTGGAAAAGGCCTTCCGCAGCGCACATCCAGCGCGCAGATGTGCGCTATGGATAACTTATGACTTTCAACAGTTTTGAACATCGCAGCATACAATGTGCGCTGCGGATAGCATAAATGTGCGCTGTGAAAAGTCAAATTTGTTATAGTGGTTGTGAGACAACCTGAAAGGTTTATGATTTTGGGAGAGTCTTCAGACTTGGTCTCTGGTAATCATGAACCGGATCCCTGGACCTATGACGAGGCCCTCCAAGACAAGGATGCAGATTCTTGGTAGAGGGCAATGAACTCCGAGATAGAATCGATGGATTCTAACCATGTCTGGGAGCTTGTAGAACCACCCAATGGTGTAAAAGCCATTGGATGCAAGTGGATCTATAAGAGAAAGAGAGAATTAGACGGGAAGGTTGAGACCTTCTAAGCAAGGCTTGTTGCGAAAGGGTACACTCAGAAAGAGGGTATCGATTATGAGGAGACCTTTTCGCCAGTAGCCATGCTGAAGTCGATCCGGATTCTCTTATCTATTGAGGCTCATATGGATTATGAGATATGACAGATGGATGTCAAGATAGCTTCTCTTAACGGACGTCTTAAGGAGACCATCTACATGTAGGAACCAGAAGGGTTCATTGCAAAGGGCAAAGAGCATCTAGTGTGCAAGCTTAATCGATCCATCTATGGATTGAAGCAAGCTTTAAGGTCTTGGAACATCCGCTTTGATGAAGTTATCCAGTCATATGGGTTTACTCAAAGCCCGGATGAGTCATGTGCATACAAAAGATGTGACGGAAACGTAGTGGTGTTTCTTGTACTTTACGTAGATGACATTTTGTTAATTGGCAACAATGTCAAAGTGTTATCAGACGTAAGGGTCTGGCTATCAAAGTAGTTTGATATGAAGGACATAGGAGAAGTGGGACACATCCTTGGGATCAAGGTCATAAGGGATCGCCAGAAAAGGATGTTGTGCTTATCCCAAGCTTCATATGTTGACACTGTCTTGTCTCATTTTAGCATGGAAAACTCCGAGAAGGGTTTCTTACCCTTCAGGCATGGAGTTCTTCTATCAAAGGAGATGTGCCCGAAAACATCAAAGGAGATAGAGGAGATGAAGGCGGTTCCTTATGCTTCGGTAGTAGGAAGCCTCATGTATGCTATATTGTACACGAGGCCTGATATCTGTTTTGCCGTGGGCATAGTTAGCAGATATCAGAGTAACCACTAGTAGAAAAATGCTTATTAACCATGGGCGTTCACTGTTGTCGTAGGCGAAAATCACTGTTGTTAAAGCCATGTTGTTATAAGGGGTGGTCTACATCAACCGTTACAAACCGTTGTTGTTTATAGTCAATAACAACAGTGTAACAATGAGTTTTCACTGTTGTCTTTTAATGTAATCGATAACAGGTTAACAATAGTATTAAACCGTTGTTTATGTGTGATTTAAACAATAGTTTGACAACAAATAAAAATCGTTGTCTTTTGGTTGAGACAGCCAACAATTTACAACAAATACCATTTAAAAATTAAATTATTTAAATAATTAAACAATACTGAGCAAACACACTTCAAACTATCATATATACATCAAAATATCATCAAATATTATACATCATACTCCACAAATATTATACATCAAGATATCTCCAGTATTAGTCCAAATTGAGATAACATCATCAAAATATCATATACATCAAGAATCAAAAACTAAGATAAACATCATCAAAATATCCCCAGCAGCTAGTTTCATCCAAGTGCAGTCAACCAAATAAAGATAGTCACGCTCCTTAGCTTTACATCATAAGCTGATTCTTTCCCTTGGATATGAACACACAAAAGTAACTGCTCTCACCTTCACATGTTGACTTGGAAAAGCAGATGTTCTAAGAGTCTCTTGTGTCTCATCTGGTAGTTTCCTTCTAGGTATACTAAGCACCAAGGCAGCCTGGTCACCTGTTGCAGCAGTTGCTGCGGTAACCACTATCCCATCTTCAATGAATACCTTCGCTAGGGTAAAGGAAGTCGAGTTCAATAACCTGAAAATTAAAATGATTTCGGTGATTTGACTTTTGTATCAAAAATCATGCAGCATAGAATAAAAAACCTTAAAGGCCTCAACCACAAAACACTAGACATAGAACAACTCTTATTTTTGTTCTTCTCCTTTTCTCCTTTTACTTCCCATCCTTTTAGTAACAAAACGTGAGAAATGAAACTGACCTGATCAGAGAAACTAGCATTGCGAGACATAACGACAGCCCACCTATTGCCAGCAGTTGCCATTGCAGTAACGTAAAAACCTTCCCTCCACTTTTTATTTATCCACTTGAAAGGAAATGACTCACTCACTTTGTATGATTGCTGCGCATATAGAGTACCTGTAATAAATCATCAAATAGATGAAGCCAATGGAACATTTCGAAATTAAAAATGAGCTGATGCATGTCTGAAGAAGAATACATTTGGACATAACCACCAAGGAGCTGCCATTGTTTGTCCCTGCTAGTGCGCTACTATAATAATTTTTCTCCCATTGTTCCATTATCCATTCCTTCAAAGGGAAAGAGAAAGTGGTTTACCAGAAAAGCATTAATCAAAGGGTAAATTATATGCACACTACATATACTAGTAATTTCAATGTATTACTTTATTAAATGTTAACTACATTTAATAAAAAAAAGTTTCACATATTTATAGGTGAGAGAGCCACAGAAACTATCACAAAGGGTAAAGTATATGTGCAGTAGGTCTACTTTACTAGTAATCAATGTACTACCCATATTTCAAAAAGAAAGTGTTTATGGGCCAGCAAGACTATTTTAGGGAACTCAGTTAAGCATTGGCAATGACAATGTAAGAGGTTGTCTTTAAGCCCTAAATAGAAGCTCAAATGCCAAGTGTGCAGAAAAGCTAACAAAAAAATGTCAAAGCATAATGAAATTATTTGCAAATTTTTTGTATAACATACCAATGTAGCTTTTGGACGATGAAACTTACTCTCTCTTCTGCAATGTAGGATCAACGACGACTTGGGGAGTAAAATCTGCAATGTAGCATTCCGGGCCTGTCACATTGCACATGAGATTGGTGTAGTTAGATCAATAGAGACTCCAAAGAACCAAAGGAAAAAAGAACCAAATTATCCTAAAACAAACCTCAATTGTCCACATCAGTTCACTTAGTTTTCCAACAGTTGCAGAACGGTTGAAGACAATTTCAGCACCATTAAGTCCAAAAGCTAACCAATTTAAGGGATGATGTCTTCCATAATAGATATTGATTGCAATCTTTCCATAAGATGTTTCAAACACAAGATGACTAGTGTTTCCTTCCATGTAGTATGTGCTCTCATTGAAATCCCCGACTCTAGGAATGTGGTTCTGATATAAAATAAATAAAATAAAAATAAACATCAATCAAATAGAAATACACACCACCAAGATAGTAGAAATGTGGAAAGTAAAAGAAAACAAATTTACCGTTCTATGAATGCCAATTATGTTGCCATGGTTTCCAATTACAACGGCAGTGTTCCAAATGGTATCCCCATGGTTTACATCTCTTTCAAGAATGGGATTAATGATGACCATGTTATATTTCCTTGCAAATTCTTGAAGAAACTGAGTTGTTTCTCCATTAATAGGTTCTGCAAATTCACACCATCTTTTCTCCCTAGTGCATAAGGCAAAAGGCAAATGGCATCATCCAAGCCTCCTGTATCTACCAAAAAGACATCCATTACATTTTCAAGTAGAATAATATATGGGAATTGGAAAAAAAAATAAAAGGTAGAACATTATTTCATAATTATCATACATAAAATTTTAACAAACAAAATAAACTTGTATATTTAAATTATGTCAATGAGAAAATCAGGCAAAGGACCTTCCATATTCAATCATAGATAGGATACAATAACATAGTAATTTGAATGTAGATCTTATTGCTTACAACATTTCAAATAAAGTAGAAAAGTAAGCAGACCTCTGCTTCAATCAACTGATCTGATATAGAAACCAGCGCAAATAGAAAAAGTCATCAACTCATTTTCATTGCACATCCATTGACCATCAATTATATACTTGTACTCGTAAAAAGTCATCAACCCAACATGAAGGCATGACTGAGGAAAAACATACTATTAAAAAAGGTTCTCATTAAGGAAATTTTAATAAGTTCAACTAGAGGAACTAACAATACTCACATTTAATTCCTTCTCAAGAATCCACACCCCTTGTTCCTCGTTGAATTTCATAGGAATTCTCTGAAAAAGCAAGAATGCATGATTCACTCGCCAAAGAAATCTTTTAATGATACATAACTTTAAAAGGAAATTTTTTGATGATATATATATAAGAACATATACTTTTGAATTTCAAAGGAATTCCATCGCTAGTAATTATGTTAGATTATAGTTTCCTCAGTCGTTAGCACATTTAGGCCTAGTCAATAACAGTTTTTAAATAGTGCAGCATGGAAATTGTCATACTTAAGTTGAAGTGTGGAAATCATATATCCAATTTATTTAAATAGTGCATCGAAATCTAGGGTCATAAAAGACAGCATGCTCTTAATAATGTTTCTTTAAAAACAAGATATAAAGAAAAATCACTCTTTTTCTCCAGACTCTAGACCTGCAAAGAGGCGTTTCACATAGCTAGTACTGAAGAAGAAAAGGTTGAGAAATCAAGAAAGCTTATTATGCATATTCCACATGAAAAGATGTAATCAATGTGTTTGTTATCCTTGTAGGCAAAAGGATAAATTTTCTCCTAATGTAGAGATCACTTACAAATTTGTTTTCTGAACTTTTTGGAATATTGAGGGTATAATATGGCTTAAAAGAGTTGACCTATTCTGTTCAAGACTAACAGACCATAAAGTGCTATAAACAATCATTAAAAAATCTCACTAAAATAATATTTTTTTTTCAGTAAATGCTCTTATTTGTACATTTCAAAAGCATCAAGTCTTTACTAAACCAGGCCTGCTAATAGAAAAAAATGCTATCCCTCATAAAACACTATAAGACACAATTCAAACACTACTAGGCTAGAAATAAAAGGCTCTTAAAGGCATCAAGTCCATTACTAAACTAGTTCTACTAATAGAAAGTTCTAGCCTTCATAAAAATACTATAACACACAATTAAAAATTGACAGACTAGAAATACTAGGCATTACCACAATAACATGGGTTATTCCTTGCAAACAGTCCTCCAGTGAACTGTTCCCGACATCAAAACTTGAACCTCTACTGATCAACAATCTCAAAAACACTCCATTAGTGCAGAATATTATTGAAGAGTGCTTCCCAACCTTGGACTCCAATCGAATCTGGGTTCAAGGAAATAAAAACTGAACTTGAGTTTGCTAGGCGTATTGGCAACAACAGTTATACAGGACAGAAAAGGTGAGCTCACATTTTTAAAGAAAAAAATATAAAAATTTCTGCTAACCAAGCTGAAAATGCAGACGGAGATAACATCAAAATAAAAACAACACAAAACCCAGATTATCCTTGACTATGTATTAGAATATGAAACACAACAAAAAGAACCAGTAGAAACCTATGGCTACTGAAACACGACAGATTATCCTTGTCATACTTAAGTTTTAGAGTCATACTTTATATATTGCTAAACAAATTACTGCTCCACATTCTAATCACCACCCTTTCACACTATGGCTTCATTCAAGCCCTATTCTCCCAACCGTGAATCACATGAACAACAAAGCGAGGAAGGAGAAAGGAGTAGAGAGAGACGGAAGGGAAGAACGGAAGGAAGCCCTCTCATCAACACTCTGAACGGCCCCGATGATCATCAGTACA
>JAGFNQ010000339.1:138510-163600 GCA_024364735.1 Boesenbergia rotunda | reverse complement strand
TAAAATTAAAGTAAAAATTTTAATTAAAGCTAAAGTTTTAATTAAAGTAAAAAATCTTAATTAAAGTTAAAGTTTTAATTAAGGTGAAATTTTAATTAAAGTTAAAGTTTTAATTAAGGTGAAATTTGAATTAAAGTTAAAGACAAAAGAATTCAATCCTTAATCATCTCACCCGGTCTAACGTTATCAACCAGGGTATTCCTATAATTTTGTGAGATGAGTTGAGTTGAGTTTGGAAAGTTATTTTTGATCTTTTGTTAGATTCAGGTTTAACAAGTAGTAAGTTAAAAGCACATTTCAAAAATTAGCTTCCAGGTCTTGGCGAGGTATAGGGGCCTTCTTGGTTATCGGACCAACGACTTTTTCCTAGACAAAGCCTTTTAAAGAAATTATCTTTTTAACTTATTCTTTGAGAAATCCTGGTCTAACTAGTCTAAGATGTGGTGAGGTAGTTCCGGCTAGTTTCACCAAACTAAAAGGAACAAATTGGGTACGCCTTACCCTACTTGACTTCTTAGACCAACTTTCCTAGCATACTATCATCTTGTCCCACCCTGGTACTAAGTAGATCAAGTGCCAAATTTACTTTCAAGTCTAGTCCTAATTACCTTAACGGGTAAGGGTTGATTTTGAGGTGCCAACTAATTTAGTGTCTCCCCCTGAATGTAGGTAGGTGTTTTAGGGTTAATATAGTAGATGCCTTTTTAGGGACATAATATTGATTTTGCCTTACTTGCTTTGTTAGGTAGGCTTTCAGGGCCCATGCTTTTCTTAGTTCTTGCATGAGTGGGGTAAAAGAAATAAAAGATCTCTGGGTCGATATTGTTTTGTATCCTATCCCAGATTTGTTTGTAAATACCCTTCTGAGATCCAAGAATTAGGTCAAGATTCTTGGATCTTGTTGTGAAAGTTTCTAGTAAATCCTTGAGTTTTTGTACTTCACCTTTTAGGGTGGAGTTTTTATTTTCAAGTTTAGTAAACTTTTAGATTGCCCTTTGATTAATTGATTTGTTGTTAATAATTTGGTCCTTAAGGTCTTGATTTTCTTAAGGAGTTGATCAATCCTAGATTTAGATGCAGTCAATTTTCTATCTAAATAAGAAATGATCTTTAAAAACTTTGCATTTTAATAATTCCTATACCTTGGTTGAGCTGTCAGAAAAGAATGTGGACTCGTGGCTCAACTCGTATTTGGACTCTCATCTCTTTTAATTTTGACTCAGGTTTGGTTGCCATCAATGCAGGTAGCTGAAATTCTTCGAGGGTTCTCCATTTGAGTCATCAGAGGAGGTCTCATCCCAGTTGCTTGTAACGTCTTCTTCTTTTTTGTCCTCTTGGGTTGGTCTGTTGGAGCAATCTAGGTACCTGGGTTTTGATATTTGGGCAAAGGTTTAAGTTAGGGTTATTGTTATATTTGATATTGCATTGTGAGAATGCAGGATATAGGTACGAAGGAGAAAAGTCCAAGTGACATCTTGGTAAAGGAAGACCCGACAATAAGGACTGAACCGAAGGAAGCTCCAGAGGCAAGGCGTGAAGGATGGAGAGACATTCGAGGGACGCAAGGCTGATGGAGGAGGCTAGAAGGCTAGTCTAGGCCTAGTCGGGCAAGGACGAGTGCTGAGTGATGTACTCGGGTTGAAACCCTAGTTTAAGGTTTGGAGTAGTCGACTGGTGCTTAGAGTAGTCGACTGGTGTTGGGCACAAAAAGATCAGTCAGCTGATCCTCTGTGCAATCGACTGGTGTCGGCTGAAAATTCGAATGTTGGGGCTGTAAGTTTAGGGTTTGGGTAGTCGACTGCTGCTTGGAGCAGTCGACTGGTGTTGGGCACAAAAAGATCAGTCAATTGATCCGTTGTGTAGTTTTTTTTTTTAGAAAGAAAATTTTATTCCTGAAAGGAAAATCCATACTAGAAGGGGGACCAAACCTGACCTTCTAATATAGAATTACAAAGGCTCAAAATGATTTACAATTTATGTAGATATGAAAACTAAACAAACCCAGCCTATTTCTTATTTAGCATTAAAATAAAGCTAGAAGCCTTTCCATCCGTGTGATAACTCTTCTATCAGATTTATTTCCTTTTGCTTCCTCTCAGCTATCCAAAAGTATTCACCTTTTCTAAACCTTCCAATCCAAATGAAGATGACTCAGCTGCATACATATCTGATCTCCAAGCATCTCCTGCACCCGATGTTCACTTTAGGCAAGTGACCAGCCAGAAACGGATTTGACATGTCTTTACCGTAGTCGTTACTACGAACTAGATAGACCAGAGGTGGGTCTAGTCACCCTATTAGGCTTTTTGGCAAAGCCTCAGCCATTAACAGATTTAAATTGTCTTTACCGTAGCTGTTTGCTACGGACTAGATGGATTGTCTTTATGGTGCATCCATTCACCATCCAAACAGCAGAATATATACAGAAAATCTAGCCTATATAGCATCCTTTGCTCAACAGCCTTTAAACAACCATTCACCATCCCGGGATTATCTATTCATTCAACACTTTTTGGCAAATTGCAATAACAGTTTGGCATACTAAAGATAACAGTTTGACAGTAATACTTCAGTGTTTCAGAGTACACAATAATCAGCAAAACAAACTGCAATTTAGCAGAGCAATTCGACCAGTAATACAGTCCGTACCTGAAGAAGCTAACAGAACTGAAACTATCTATACCTTAACACGTCTGACACAGATTAAACCTCTGTGTGTCTTCAAAATTCTAACCATATGGCATAACAATAACACTCAAAATTTTTTATCAGATCTAACAAGTATATCAGCTTTAAACAGTCTAACTAATATTTCATGCAGCTTGCAGAAATAACTGGTTTCTTAGATTCAATGATATCAATGATACATCAGGTAACCACAATCCTTGCTATGTCACACAAAATAGCAAATCTCTTAGCTATACATCACCCATAATTCAGCAAGCAAACCTCTCAAACAGTCCTCATTCAGATATGAACAGATAACAACCGTCACGTAGCTACAAAAAGTTTCAGATAGATCAGTTTCATCAGCAGAATTGTTACCCAACTGCGTTTACTCCCCATCACACATTCAAACATATAGTATTGAAAATAAACAAATGAAGATAAACATTTTCGTCTTTCAAATTGACTTCATCTCTTTTGTCACAGAGAGGCAAAACTAAATCCAAATAATCTGATTCTGCTGCCTTGTACTAGAAGGATAAGAAAACCGGTCCTCTTCCAGCTATAGAAAATAACAAAGAGAAAATTCTGCTACACTTCCATGACAAATACATTAACTACAGTTCAAAATAGAGAAATAGGGAAAACAATACTGCCTTCAAACTTTCACTATCAAACAGAAAAGCAGAAATACTGTCTTGCAATTATAACCATTTCTCATCCATCCATCAAAATGAGATTCATCCACTAGATAATTTTTACTTTCACATTATATATTTTGCAACCCCATAATTTGTAATTAAAGAATATCAGCCAACCAGATTAGCCAACTCTTCACATCCACATTACAAAGACGATAACATCTTCAGCATCATCCTTCTTTAGTCCACCATAAAACCATATGTTATATAATATCTTCAACACTGCCCCAAACAATTTGATACAATTATTAGAATAATTTCCGGCTAAGCCTTATGTAAGGCAATCCTATCCTGTCAATCTTACAAATACCATATAGAGTCTTGTCCAAATCCTGCTCTGTTAACACTTTATCCCCATGATAGTTAAAGGCTTGATTGGCTAAATAATCAGCAACCCCGTTCGCCTCTCTATACACATGTGAATAGCAAATATGATACCTCTTGATCAACATTCTAATTTTTACAATCATCCTCCTATAGTTCCAGCAAATAGCCGATGACTTAATAATCTTTAAAGCCACCATTGAATCTGATTCAAGCCAGACCGGCAAAAAATTGTGAAATATACATAATTCCAAACCAAAGAGTATAGCCTTCAATTCTGCTTCTGTATTAGAGCTCACACCCAATTTACCATATTTTGCCAAAATAAAATGTCCCTCATGGTCCCTAATAATTGCCCCATATGATGACTCTCCAAGATTCCCTTTTGAGCATCCATCTGTATTTAATTTGAAACCTCCAAACCCTGGCTTTTTCCAATACACAATAGAGATGGTATTTTGAGCAATAACTTTTATAGGCAGACCCCAATTCATAGCAATTGCAGAGAAACCTTTCCAATGTTTCCTTTTAATGACCTTTGCAGTTTCTCCAAGAAGAATATAATGAGTTATGTTGCTTATGACCTTCTGCGCATCTTGCTTCAAGTTTCTATGTTTAGCATCATTCCTTGCAACCCATAAGTACCATAAAATCAAAAAAGGTAAGGCCTCCCTAATGTGTCCTTCATGGGACCATTCCGAGCCTATCTTCCAATCTTCTAATGTTTGAGTTCTATGTACACGGAACAAGTTAGCAAAATAACACTAAACTTCTTTAGCCACAGGACCCTCATAAAACAAATGCTCCCAAGTTTCCATAGATTTACAACAAAGACATTTAGATACTATGGCAATACCCCTTCTTTGCAAAATAGAGTCCACAGGCAATTTTTGTTTCATAAATCTCCAAACAAAAATAGAGATGTTCAGCTTAAGTAACTCACTCCATACTGCGTGACTTATAGAAATCTCTGGCTGGATCTGTCTCAGCTTGTTCCAAGAAGATATAAGAGAGAATTTTCCATCCATGGAAGGCTTCCATAATATCTGATCTGATTCATTCACTTGAATAGGAATTTCTGCTACTTCAGCCACCAAACTATCCCGAATTAATCTTCTAATGCTATCCAGCTTCCAATCTGAGATATCTAAGAAATCAGTTGCCATTACATTAGGATTTCCCACCAAGGAGAAATTCTTAAACAGAGGGCTAGTGTCCAACCAGTTATCATACCAAAAATTTATTCTTCCTTGCCCCATTGCCCAACCTATATTTGGCTCTGCTAATTCTCGAATTTTAATCATCCTATTCCAACAGGGAGAAGCATTACCTTTCAATGGAGCAACAACTGGATGATTAGAATTGCAATATAGACTTGTGAGGAAAATTGCCCAGGGAGTGTTTTGTTCTCTAAATCTATGCCAAAGCTTAACTGCCATAGATAACTTATGTCTTCCAACTTCCTTAATCCTAATCCACCTTCCAACTTTGGTGTAGTGATCTTAGTCCAAGCCACCCAATGAGGTTTTCTCTTCTATGGAGCCCCAAAAGAAATTTGCAAATATCATTTCTAATTTGTACAGAATAGATAGAGGTGGAAGAAGCACTTGAAGCAAATACAAAGGCATAAAAAATAACACACTCTGAATTAATAAAAGCCTACCACCATAAGAGAGCCGAGCTATATTCCAACCCATGAGCTTTCCTCTTATCTTCTCTATCAATGGCAGAAAATATGATGTTTTCCGGTGACCAATGATGATAGGAATTCCTAAATATTTCAAAGGCCAGGTACCTTCCAAAAAGTTTGTAGCAGCCAATATTAAGTCTCTTCTCACAGCCGGTATCTTTTTTGATGGATAAATTAAGCTCTTATTAGCATTCACAGCTTGCCCTGACTGCTTTTCATATTCCTTAAGATATGCCATAACCTTTTTGACACAATCAATAGAGTCATTCATAAAGATCATTATATCATCTGCATAAGCAAGATGAGATATCTTCATATCACATCCCGTGATGAAAGTAAGCTTTGAATTTTCTTTAAACATAGCATCTAATCCCCTAGAGAGAAATTATGAAGCAATGATGAATAAAAAAGGTGAAAGCGGATCTCCTTGCCGCAATCCTCTATTTGATTGAAAAAATTCAGCTAAATGACCATTAATACTAATAGAAAACCAGCACATGGTAATACACCTTTTTATCATTGAAATAAATGAGTTAGAAAATCCAAAAGCTTCCATTATCTTGAATAAGAATCTCCACTACAACCTATCAAATGCCTTGGTCATATCAAGTTTCATAATCAAATTTCCACCTCTCACATGATAATTAAGCTTGTGAGTTAATTCTTGGGCTAGAAGTATATTATCAGAGATCAATCTTCCTTCAACAAATCCACTCTAAGCCGGGGATATGATCTTGCTTAAGAACTTCCGCAATCTATTAGCCAATAGCTTAGAGATGATTTGATAAGAAACATTACATAAGCTAATAGGCCTAAAGTCTTGCCATTTTTGCGCATTATCTGCTTTTGGTATCAATATTATAGTAGTGGCCACCATGCCTTTCGGTAACAATCCTCCTTTAAAGAAATCTAAAACTGCTTGGTATACATCTTCTTGAATTATGTCCCAACAGGAGACATAGAAGGATACTGAAAAACCATCAGGTCCTGCAACACTATCCTGATTCATCTCCCATACTACTTGCTTTATCTTCTCCTTTGAAGGTAGATTAACTAAAAAAAGCATTATCCTCCCCAGAAATATGCTCAGGTATGGTACCAAAATCCACTAGACTACAATTAAATTCTTCTCCTGTTAACAATTGTTCAAAAAATTTTGCTCCTGAGGCCTGTATCATCTCTGGTTTTTCTAAACATACTCCATCATCCCATATCCAAAAAATCCTATTTGCTCTTCTTCTAATTTGAACCCCCTCATGAAAGAATTTTGTATTTTTATCTCCCTCGCTCATCCATTTAACCGCAGCTTTTTGCTTCCAGAAATCTTCTTCCATTTGCATAGTCTTAAATAGATGAGCTTGCTGTTTATTTTGCTGATTTTATTCTCCTCCGTAGGGCCGTTATCAAAGCATTTCTCAGCCTCAGAAAATAGTTCTTTGCCCTCTGAATGTTATCATGGATGTTCCCAAACACCTCCTTGTTCCACCATTTCAAATGATTCTTTAAACGTTTCAATTTTAGCTGCAAGTTAATCAAACCAGTATATGAGCTGGGCAGATTCCAATTTAACCTCAACGTTTGCATAAAACCATGATGTCTTAACCACATTTTTTGAAACCTGAAAGATGCCACTGCTCACTCAAAACTCGGGAATGAAATTAGCAAGGGGTAATGATCAGAAGCTGCTCGGCTCAAATGCTCCACTTTAACTGAAAATCCTTGCTCTGCCCAAGTTGTAGAAATTAAAACTCTATCCAATCTCTTCCATATTCTATTATTTGTCCAAGTAAAACGATCCCCTACAAATCCTGCATCACAAAGTCCCGAAATCATCAAAAAGTTGTTGAAATCTTCTATTGCTCCCAACCGTGTCACCTCCCCTGTAGATTGTTCAGATATGTTTGAGATAACATTGAAATCTCCTCCTACCATCCAAAATACCTCACTGCCAGGTTTGATATGGATTAACTCCTCCCATAATTCATACCTATTAGCCCTAGAACATTTAGCATAAATAATTGTGATCAATATATCTATGGGAAATAAGGCCGATTTTAAACTGAGATGCATGAATTGAGTATGATCAACCAAAACCTTGCAATCTATGTTAATATCATGTACAAACCATATCTTTCCAGAACAGTTAGAAATTGTTGAATGAAAACCCAATATTCTAGTAATAAAAGAAGCATCTAACTCAATAAAAGGCTAGCTCCAAAATTCCCATGAAATTTATATGATAATGGTTTTTCAGATAGTGTACTCTTCTCAACGAGGCAGGATTTCCTACCCCTCTTATGTTCCAAATCATTCCTAACATTAAGATAATGAAGAATAAGATACCCTTTGTGCTAGAGATTGCTTCTAGTGACACGTTGAAAGACACTAGAAGAAGTATTTTCCTTTGCCTCATTTTTTGAAGGACCAAACTGTATAGACTTTTTCGTTGGGAACATAGGTAATGAATTACTTCTTTGTAGCTGCCCCACTTCCTCTTCTTCAGATTCTACCACCTCCTCAAATGATTTAGACATTTCTCCTCACTCCAACTCCTTTAGTTCCTTCCAATTGACTCTCCCAATTGTACCCATATCCTGATCATCTACTGCCCTTATCCTACCATCCATATCATCAACGAAAACAGATGTTATATCATCCTGTGCCATCTGACTATTTGCTAAACGGAATCCCATAAGTGCAGACACTTTTCTTGGATCTGTTGATCTTAACTCATCAGGCACATTTTGACTAGCCAATTGCACAAGCTTCTCATTACTTTTGTTCAAACCAATCTGATTTGTCCTCAGATCATTTTGTCCTTCACTTGAAATATCCATAGCTTTCCCCTTATCTCCTTTTTCTCCCCTCAAAATTTGAGTTCTGCTTGTCCTGAAACCGTTTGTTCCCAGCATATTCCTTATCAGCCCTCCCTTCCTGCCCCTCTTTCAACAGTATTCTGATGCCCTGATCCATTAACTGATTCTGTTCACTGATGCCTTTTTTTCTGATACCAGTTCTGTCTTCATTTCTATCACTATCTGACACCCTCTTGTTCCTCATCTCCAATACATTTAACTCATCTAAACTCCTTTGATCCTCTTCACTCAGAGAAGCCAAAGAATGGAATTTATTACTCTGCCTCTCATCTATCTTATTTGCAGTATCTGGATAAGTTTGCTTTTCTGATTGATTGCCTTTAAGCTCACCATTCATCTGATCAGCTTCTTCAGCTGCCTCACCATTCATCTGATCACAGACTTCAGTATATTTTTGTTTCAGCCTGTCTCTCAAATCCTCTCCTTGAGCCAAGGAATCATATATATTCTTTTTCCAATCCGGTTTGGGATGTTTTCCATTGAAGTAGCATTCATCTGCAGAATGACCCAAATGAGAGCAATGTATACAATATTTCAGAAATTTTCCAAACACCACCTTCTGAAGTCTTTTTTCCTCTCCAATTCCAATCCAAAATTCCTTCACCCTTGGCTTAAGCAAATCAATTTCCACGCATACTCGTGCCATGAATAACCTAGATCCATCAGCCGTGGCCTCATCAATTTTGATGGGCTTTCCTACAATTCTTGCAGCAGAGAACAAACTACACTTATTGAACATATGAATTGGAAAGTCTGGGAATTGCACCCACACCGGCACAATGGATGATTCAGCTTCATATGAAAAATGAGGAGACCATTTGAATATGCGCAGTGGCACTCCACCAATATACCATATACCTCTCGACCATACTCTAGACATATCTTCATTTGTTGTGAGATGAAGAAAAACATGTCCCGATCGAAGAAGCCGTATATTGTAAAATCCCAATAATTCTAGGGATTTAAAGGCTTGCATAATAACCTGAAAGCTAGGTTTTTTGCCAGAAAATTTTCCAATGAGCGAAAATTTATAAGGATTAGCCATAGTGGATACCTCCTCCTCCGTATAAAAAATGCCAGGTTTGTTGTTATAGATCGTCGCCTCTTTGAAATTTCCACCGATTTCCTCAAATTCCTTCTTTGAAACTCGTGGAGAGCACGGACGCAAGATCGTCGCGTACGAAGGGGCGCCCTCAAGATCCATCCCTTTTTGAGTAGAAGAGTCCTCCGGAGGCTTCAGAGTGGTAGAAGGGAGTGGAGGGAAAAGAGAAGGATCCGTCGTCGGCGTCCTGCTGGCGCCGGCGGCCATCGCCGCTGGAAGAGTGGCACGCGTGATTCCAAACTGTTATCACCTTTGAATCACCCAGTCAAGGTCAAAGTCGCCCACTTAGGTTCACCCCCGACCTCCTTACTTAAATCTTAATCTTATCCGTTGTGTAGTTGACTGGTGTAGTCTAGAATTCAAATGTTGGGCTGTAACGTTCGAATTTAGGTGGACCAATCATTGGTGTTGGTACCAGTCGACTGGTAACGGTTGGAACAACAATGAGCTCTATTTAAGAGAGCTCAGTTTGGTTGGGCAAAGGTTGACTAAATAAGCTTGGGTAAAGCTTATTAATAGTCTATAAGCGCTCAGGTGTGGTTGCAAGGTTGTGTTGAGGTTTCTCCACCCATAAGGAGCAACACGAGCTAGCCGGAGGCTTTCCGGGGCCTCATCCACCGACGGATCGGAATCGTCCACCTTACGGACTATCGTGGAGTAGGAGTTTTATCTCCGAACCACATTAATGGTTTGGTGTTAGCGGTTTGATTTCCTTTTTGTTAGTTTAGTTTATTTATTTTCTGTTGTGCACTAACGAAGTGTAGGAAGAACCGCGATTGAAGTGGGTGAACGACTATTCACCCCCTCTAGCCATACGATCAAGTCTCAACAAGTGGTATTAGAGCGACGTTCGCTCGTCTACGAACTAATCACCGGGAGGGTAAAACATTAGAAGAAGATAGATTCGGAAGGTCTGCTAGGATGGGATACTTGAATCCCACCTCCATATGATCGAACCAATTTCGATTATTGGAGGAAGCGGTTGGAGACTTGATTCCAAATGGATTCGGACCATTGGACTGCTTTGGAGGTTCCATTCGAAGCTTCAACGGATAGGAAGGGAAAATGCCTTCGACCTCGGCATTGGACAAAAGAACAAAAGGAGGAAGTGGAGTCGGATAGGAGGTAACGAGAATTGTGTTAAATTTATTACCTTCTTATATTGTGTCCTACGTAGGTGAGTGCAAGAATGCTCATGAGCTATGGAGGAATATGATAGCTCTTCATGAGGAATCTACACAGGAACAAGGAGTAGAGGAGCCCAAGGATAAGGGCTCATTGGTCCAAGAGAAGGAGAAAGACCAATTGAAAGTTGAATCGAGTTCAACATCCGAGGAGGAGGAGAAAGTGGAATCCTACACATCTTCAAGTGAGGAAGAAGAAGAGCAATCCAAGGTGGAGGAGATCTTGGAAGCTCAACTCTCAACCTCAACTATCGAGAAGAGTGGGAAATCCCACATCAAATGCTTTGAGTGTGGGGAAATGGGACAATACAAGAGTAGGTGCCCTTCACTCAAGAAGGTAAAAGGGGTAAACCCTAAAGCCAACAAAAGTTTTTTTAAAAACTAATGTGGGTTATAGGGATGAGGTCAAAGAGAAGAAACATATAATTTGCTTCATGTGTGGTGAGCGTGGGCACTACTACACAAAATGCCCAAAGAAAGAATAGCTCAAGAAGCTAGGGCATTTGAACAAATTGGAAAAGAAGAGGAACTCAAGTCAAGGGGTAGCTTCAAAGGTAAAAGGGAAGGTAATCCCTTAATTAAAATTTAATCTAATTTTAAATTCCTATATTGTTGTTAAAATTAATGTAGATTCTTTACCCAAGCATAATCATGGATTTAGGTATAATGATAGGAATAGGGTTAACAAGGTAGATAACCCTAGAAAATCATTACCCAAGGCTAGGCATAAGAAGACCAAAACTATCATACCTAAGGTGAGGAAGGTAGTTAATGATTAAGGTATTAATCCCAAGAAGGGGAGACATATGCCTAGGAAAGTGGGTAGGTCTAGAAATGTCCAAGATGAACATGTTGACTCTAGGGTTAGAACCCTAGAATTGGAAAATCAAGTCTTGAAAGCAAGACTTGAGGAAATGGAGAGAGTCCTAGATAGGTTCATTATTGGACCTATGAGACTTGACATGTGTTTAGGTGGTCAAAACCCCAAAAATGTCAAATTGGATACATCTAAGACAAATGAAAGGAAATATGCTAGGGTAGCATGTAACTATGCCAAGGATGGAAAATCCAAAAATGGCAAGGATAAGCTATTTAAAGTTAAGGGAAAGAAGAATTTAACTAAGGACAAGGTGCCCAAGGTTAATGAAGTTAGATTTGTAGGTCAAGAATCACTGGAGGTACATCGGTGTGACCTAGTGATTGTAGAAGAGTCATCTAGGGAGGTGGCTAAGGTTAAGATCTCAAGGGGAGCTCAAAGAGTCAAATTGGGACCCATGGTAAATGGATCTCGGGAAGATTTCTCCCGGAAGTCTAGATGGATCATGAAGTGTGCCAAAGGATTTGGAGACGGATTTGAGTCTCAATCCTTAGGTTTTGGCACATTGGGGTTATGTTTCATGCATGAAAATATAATATTAGGGTCATATTGCATGAAAATTGGTATTTGATGCATAGATGTCATATAAACCAATGCTAGGGATGCATTATGGTTTATAGGTAGATACATCAAGAGGAGGCCAAAACTAGGACTTTAGGTCAAGGTTCAATCGAACCATTTAGATAGTTTTGGGTTTTGTGACAATCCTGGGATCCGAGATATATACATTTTTAAATGTATTTTTCCCAAGTAGACACGTGCACCACAATCCTCTCCACAAAATTTGAGAATTTTTGGAGACTTGTGAAATTTCTGATGCATTTCTGAAATTAGATCAGAAATGCAAAAATGAGCTGATATCAGGGTATTAGTCGACTGATGAAGAGGGCAGTCAACTGATAATTCTGTGATGTTGGTTTTCAACTAGGTCAGTCGACTGGTAACTGCCCCAGTCGATTGATATAGGCTGAAATTATTTTCAGTAAAGTCAAAATGTGTTTTGATGATGTTATACTTGTGTATAACCTTATAGGAGGTTAATACACAATGTTTGTGGTCTTTTAATGTTAAAGAATCCAATAATTAGAATATTGTTAGAGATCTTTTTGATGTGTGGCAAAGGGGGAGAAGTATTGGGTTTCAGTCAGTGGGAAACCAACACACCTTTGCAAGAAATCCAAGCTCAAGGGGGAGCTTAGGTGAAGTGGGAGCCTTTGTTGGCAAAGGGGGAGAAGTACCTTTGCAAGGAAAACATACTCTAGGGGGAGTTTAGGTAAAGGGGGAGCCTAAGGTTAGGTTCCATGATTTATGCATGATCATTTGCCTTGTTGTTGTTTCCCTAACTTAAATGGGTTGCCAAACATCAAAAATGAGGAGATTGTTGAAGCAATCTAGGTACATTGGGTTTTGATGTTTGGGCAAAGGTTTAAGTTATGTTTATTGTTGTATTTGATATTGTATTGATAGAATACGATACAGGTACGAAGAAGAAAAGTCTAAGTGAAATCTTGTCAAAGGAAGACCCGAAAACAAGGACTGAAGCCGAAGGAAGCTCTAGAAGGCAAGGCATGAAGGATGGAAAGGCGTTCGAGGGACGCAAGGCTGATGGAGGAGGCTAGAAGGCTATGTATACGTTGATCGGGCAAGGACGAGTGCTGAGTGACTGCACTCGGGGTTGAAACTGTTGAGGCAATTTATGGTCCGGAGTGACCATGAGTTTTGATGTTTGGGCAAAGGGTTTAAGTTAGGTTTTACCCTTGTGTATCTAATATGTGTATTTGAGTGTGCAGGATGTATAGGTTACACATATTGACTTGGCTGGACGGCTTCGATATGGTGAAGGGTTGCATGGAGACAAGATGGAGGTTTGTGTGCACCCGAGGGACCTTGGTATAGCAGGGATGATGAGCCGAGGGGTGCGGACTTCGAGGCGTACGTGAAGGACGGCATGGAGACAAGCTGGAGGGTTGTGTGTATCCGAGGGACGAGGGCCGAAGATGATGAGGGCTCGACCGAGTCAAGGTTGCTGGTGAAGAGTCAACTGAGTCAAGAGACAAGAGCCGAGGGAGGAGGACTCCAAGGGCAAGCCGGGAAGTGGACTTCAAAGGGCACACGTGAAGGGTGGCATGGAGGCAAGTCGAGGACTTGCGTGCGCATCCGAGGGATGATAGCCGGTGGAAGAGGACTTCAAGGGGCAAGCCAAGGGAGTGTACCTGAAGGCACGTATGGAGGAGGGTCGTTGAAGTGAGGAAGAGTGAGATTGTAAGTTGGGTAGTCGACTGGTGATATAACAGTCGACTGCTAGCAAGTTCTGAAACTCACAGAACACTTCTGCCCCTGGACCAGTTGACTGGCCTGAGGGCAGTCGACTGGTGTGTAGCAGAATTCGAACGTTGGGGCTGTCAACGGTCGAATCTGATTGGGGGCAGTCGACTGCCCTGGGAGTAGTCGACTGCCAGCGAGGGTTTCCAGCTTGAGTTCTATTTAAAGAGAACTCGGTTTGGGCTGGGACTCTTGGCGAAATCTGCTTGGATAGAGTAGATTAGTAGCCTTTGGTGCTCAGATATTGTCAAGGTGCTATGACAAGGTTTCTCCACCCACAAGGAGCGACAAGGGCTAGCCGGAGGTTATCCGGGGAGTGATCTGTTGGATCGAGAAAGCCGATAGAGGGGGGGTGAATATCGGAAATCATTTTTCGGAAAAACATAGAGCAATTACGCAGCGAAAATTAAGAAAACACAATCACACAAAGACACGATCGATTTTACTTGGTTCGAAGCCTGGGTCAACTCCTACTCCAAGGCCCACGGTCGTTGACCGTTTACTTTGGGCAATTCTATATGAGGCGCAATAATGGTTTACAAGAATTGATTTACAAATTCAACACAGTAAACTAAATAATTAAAAATGCTCTTCTTTTACCGACGTCCGATTGTGGGTTGACCTTTTCGGAGCAGCGGGACGTCGTCGGCTCGAGTTGGGCAGTTTCTGGAGCAAGGCGCGAGAGCAGAAGAGCGTAGAAGCATTGTGTTCGAGTTGTGCTTGGAAGCCTGGGCGTTGGGTGCTATTTATAGCACCTAGGGGCGCCCTGGACGTCGGGGGCGCCCCCCCCCACGTGTCACATGATCCGAGATTCGCTCGGTCAACTTCTATCCCTCTCGAATAGGGATGAGGTTTGACACTGGGGGCGCCCTGGACGCTGGGGGCACCCTGTTTGACTCCTTCCGCGCGGGCATCTCGGCTGGATAAGGATGATTGGCTTCGCTGGCGTAGGCGCGGGGCGCCTTGGCTACTGAGGGCGCCCTGGGCGCTGAGGGCGCCCTGGGCGCTGAGGGCGCCCTGGCTGCTGGGGGCGCCCTGGCTGCTGGGGACGCCCCGGCCAGTGAGCAGCCGAAGCCTTTGTTGCTTCGCTTGTTTTGTGTTGCCCCTGGGGGCACCCTGGACACTGAGGGTGCCCTGCTCAGTTACTTGCCTCTCTCCTTTGGGTATTCTGAGCTGCAAACACACGTTCCTTCGGTCATGCATCCAGGGTTAGTCCAAAACATTATAAAACATTAGAGTATTATGTTTATACAGTCTTAGCTGTCTTGGTTCTGACTTTGGGCCTCCAAAATGGAACCCTAGGTCGAACCGACGCCTACTGTTCCCTCGTCGGGGAACACATCCTCACCTACTCCTCTTGGGAGAATTTACCTGATGTCAACCGTTCCTTTGGTTGGACTTTTGCCTCGCGGTCCTTCGCTAGGTCTTGGATACCGAGCTGTCCTTCGCCCAGTGCCTAGCAGTCCTTCGCTAGTCTTGGATACTGGCAGTCCTTCGCTAGTGCCTAGCAGTCCTTCGCTAGGGCTTGGATACTGCAGTCCTTCGCCAGTTGCCTAGCAGTCCTTCGCTAGGTCTTGGATACTGCAGTCCTTCGCTAGTTGCCTAGCAGTCCTTCGCTAGTTGCCTTACAGTCCTTCGCTAGGGCTTGTATCCTGGCAGTCCTTCGCCAGGTGCCTAGCAGTCCTTCGCTAGGGCTTTTTACCTGGCATTCCTTCGCCAGTGCCTAGCAGTCCTTCGCTAGGGCTTTGTCTCTGCACTCTTGAGTAACAACATTAGATCACACACAATACTTAACTTTGAATCGTTTGCCAATATCAAAACAAGGTTCGATATGGTGCTTCCTGCACCAACAATCTCCCCCATTTTTGATTTATGGCAACCCAATTCAAAGTTAAGTGAAAACTTATAGCAGTTCAGAAAAGACAGTTAGGAGTAATGAAATATAGCAATTCTGAACAGTCTAAAACAAAAAAATATAGCAATTCTGAAAAAAAAATTCTGATAGTCCCCCTGAATAATTGTGTTATAAAACACTTAACTTAACTTTGACCACTTAACTTAACTTTGACCTTCCTCCCTCTTTGACATATATCAAAAACAAACATGGGTGGACAAGGTAAAATTTTGAAGGGTTTTGCAATCCTAAATTTTGTTAAAAAAAACTTTTACTTACAAGACTTTACAAAAAATTTACTTAGGCAAATTTTCCATTCTTGAAGCCAACTTTCCAAAAAAAGTTCAACTTTTAGAGTTTGGAAAACAATTTGTTTACTAAAGAAAATTTTGCACAATTAGACGAATTTACTTGGAAACACTTTGTGCATTTTGAAAAACATAATTCTTAAGAAATTTCTAGGCAAGTTTTTCCCCAAAAAAACTTTACTGGGAAATATTTGGCAAAATTTTTCAACAAGTTTTTGCTTAGACAAATTTTGTTTACTAAAAAAATTTACTTAGGAGAAGACATACATTTAACAAAAATTTGAAACACTTAGAAATACTTAGAAACTTTTGAAGCACTTTTTGAAAAAGAATTACAAAATTTCTCTCATTCCTTTCTCTCCCCCTTAATGTGAGATTCTTCTCCTTATGTTTTAAACGATTCTAAGAAAAACATTCTTTGAAAAGGGGAAAAAGTTTAAGATATAATTTAATTTCACTTTTTCTACTCTCCCCCTTGGTCATATATCAATAAAGAAATTTTTGAAAAATATATTTTGAAAGAAATTTAAAATTTGTGTATCAGAGCTTGTGAGTCTTTGAAAAAAATTTGAGCGAAATAATGTCAAGAGTTATGATAATTTTAAAGTAAAAAAATTTTGAAAGACTGAAAAATTTATGCTCAAAATCATAATTGGAGTCAAGTGTATATGATAAGCAATAAGTTTACTTGTTCTGAATATTTTGAAAAATGCACAAAAATGCAAGTACTTTATTGAGCTTTTTGAACGATATAAGTATTTTGAAAGATATTATGAATTTGAAAAACATAAGTACTTTTTAAAATATTAAAGAAAATTACTTGACTTATCGTTTCCAGTCTGACACAATCCCAGGAAACCTTGTTAACTACAAGGACATTTTCCTAAGTGTCCTGGAAATTTTTCAACCTAAGTAAATATTTTAAGCCACAAGAATTTTGAAAAATAAAATAATAGTATTTTTAAAAAAAATTATTTAAGTTTCAAACGGATTTTAAACTTGCAGTGCATGAAAACATATAGTTTTGAAAATGTTTAATAATTCTTTTAATTTGATCTCCCCCTAAACTTGACCCAGTCCTAGGAAGCTTGTTGACTACAAGCGATCTTCCTTTGAGTTTTAGGGTTTGATTATAAGAATTATCTAATAACTTCAAACTTGTTAGAAATAATTTCTTTTGATTTAGACTCCCCCTAAATTGACACATCCTCGGAGTCCTTGCAGATCATTAAGTAGACCTTCCTTTGTGTCTTTAGGGTTTACTAAAATCAAAAGAATAGTTTTGAATACTAGCATGGTAATATAATTTTAGAAAATTCAAATTGAAATGAAGATAATTTTAAAGCATAAACTCCGTTTTCGAAAAAACATTTTGAAATGATAATGGTTTTTGTAAAGCACAATTTCAAAAATATAGTGATTATTTGAAAACATAATTTCATTCTCCCATTTAAAAAAGTGAATATAGATACTGAGAAGGGGGAATGATTTCAAAAAATAGAAGTTTTTTTTTAAAGGTAAAAAAAATAAATATCTAAGCCCGGACTGTAGACAAAAAGAAATATCCTAAGTAATCCCCAAGGTGACTTTTGTCATACAAGAATACACTAATTTTCAAAAAAAAATGTTTGTATAATGGTAAAGGAAAGAAATAAATGTTATGAAATAAATTTCAGGTTAGTGAACAAAAGAGACTTGATTTTAATTACAATGATTTGAAACATTGACTCTTAGTTAAAATGTTAAATTTGATTTTTGTGAAAATAAAAATTTAGAGGGTTATGTTTGTTCAGTTTAATTAAATTTTAATTTTAAATTTAAATTTTATTGAATTAAATTTAACTCATTTAATTGAATTTAATTGATTTAATTAAGATTTAATTGAATTTAATTGATTTAATTAAGATTTAATTGAATTTAATTGGTTTAATTAAGATTTGATTAATTTGAAAGATTTAATTAAGATTTGATTAATTTGATTGATTTAATTAAGATTTGATTAATTTGATTGATTTAATTAAGATTTGATTGAATTTAATTGATTTAATTGGTTGGGTTGGACTCAACTTTTAGGTCCTAAGCATCTCACCCATTTCTAAGTGACAAAACAGAATATCCTTAACTGTTTTGTGAGATGCATATTTTAATAGAAAGATTTATTTTGAAAAGGTCATGATTAATTTTGAAAAGTTAAATTAGTTTTTAAACCCAATTTAAATTTATTTTGAAAAGAGATATTTGAATCTAAAATTAACTGAAAATTTGTGTTAGATTCAAATTTAACAAAGAGTAAATTGAATTTGAATTTAAAAAATTGGCTTCCAGGTCTTGGCGAGGCACAAGACCTTCTTTGGCCGTAGCCTTATTGGATCATCAACCATTTCCTAGACAAAGCCTTCTAGTGAAATTTCATCTTCAAAATTACTTTTTGGTAACTTTTGGTCTAACTAGTTTGGGTCTTGGATCGGTAGCTTCGGCTAGTTTCACCAGTCTAAAGAGACCAAGTAAAGAATACTTGACCTTATTAGAATTGGTTTCCCTAACGTACTATCATCTCACCGCCACCCAATACTATGTTGTCAAATTTCAGTTAAGTTGGTTCAGTCCTTAAACTAACCAGTCCTAATTCTAAGCAACATAAAATAAAATAAAATGCAACACACAATTAAAGCAAATGAGACAAAAATGATCTACGTTACATCATAATCGAAATAAAACACTGTTTTCTTGAAATCAGTATGGTTATGAATTATGTTTTCTAATATATTAACCTTAACTAATTTATTTGAATCAATCATGTTATTTAAGGTAAATATTGGATTTTTAAATACTGTAAATTTACCTTTTGATTTTTGGTTGGGTATCTCCCCCTTGATTCTAGCCATCTCTCTTTTGCTTGATTGTTTCTTCGGCATTTTGTAGCGGTCGCGAGCCAACCAGACCAGTTTCCAAGGATCCCTTCCTTCGTCGTCAGATTCTGAGTCTGAGTCGGACTCAGGTATTGGTTGAAGTTCCTTCTTTGGTGGTTCTTTAAGATTTTTCCCTGCAAAAGAATTTACACCTTCCTCGACCATTACAGTACCTGTTTGATTATTTAATTCAAATTTTGAAAAGAATTCAAAATCGGTTACCGTCTCAGTCAGTTCGTCGTCTGATTCCGGTTCGACTTTGGATTCAGGTTCAGACTCTGACTCGGCTGTTTGTGCTTGGACCGAAAGGGCAAGATAACTTACCTGATCTTCTTCTTCATCTGAGATCTCTTGATGGAGATCAATTAGTTTTTCCCAGATTTCTCTGGCACATCTGATTAGACCTACTAGTTCGAGTTGCTCCTTGGTTAGGCCACATTGTATGATTGCAGTTGCCCTTGCATCAGTCTCGACTTGATTGAGGGTGTGTTCCTCCAATTTATCCCACTCGATTGATGACTCATCTTCTACGGGAAAAGAGAATCCCGTTTGGATGATTCGCCATAAGTCCATGTGGGCCTTCAGAAGGGACTCCATTTGACATCTCCAAAACATGAAGTTGTCGTCGGAGAATAGTGGTGGACGGGCACTGTTCCACTCGTGGTTGGCCATTTACTTTAATCCTTGCACACAAAAGAAATAACAGAAGTGTACCAAGACTTGGTCTTGGATTAGTAGTGCGGGAGAAGAAAAAAAATAGCCCAAAATAAATGTTGCACGAATTTCAAGGCAAAATAAGAATAAAATAATAAAAATAATTTATGATAAATTTTTGAAAATGTTGATTTTGTCAATTCTGATTAATGATGAAAAAGTAGGAATTTAATGTTTATAAAAAATTTGCTTAGCACGATTTTCGAGAAAAATATTAAAATAATAATAAAAAAATTTTATGATAAATTTTCAAAAGTTGTTCGTTTTATCAATTCTAAGATATGGTGAGAAAATAAGAATTCAAAATTGAAAAAGGCGTACAGATATTATTTATGTGAAATAAAGATCGAGTGGTGTTGCACCACCTCGATTAAAGAAAAAGAAAAGAAATAAAATAAAAATTCGTAAATCGGAAAAAAACTTTCAAACTGGTGGTTGCACCAAGTTTGAACTTCCCCGCTCTGATACCACTTGTTGGATCGAGAAAGCCGATAGAGGGGGGGTGAATATCGAAAATCATTTTTCGGAAAAACTTAGAGCAATTATGCTGCGGAAATTAAGAAAACACAATCACACAAAGACACGATCGATTTTACTTATTTCGGAGCCTGGGTCGACTACTACTCCAAGGCCCACGGTCGTTGACTGTTTACTTTGGGCAATTCTATATGAGGCGGAATAATGGTTTACAAGAATTGATTTACAAATTCAACACAGTAAACTAAATAATTAAAAAGGCTCTTCTTTTACCGACGTCCGATTGTGGGTTGACCATTTCGGAGCAGCGGGACGTCGTCAGCTCGAGTTGGGCAGTTTCCGGAGCAAGGCGCGAGAGAAGAAGAGCGTAGAAGCGTTGTGTTCGAGATGTTCATGGAAGCCTGGGCGTTGGGTGCTATTTATAGCACCTTGGGGCGCCCTGGACGTCGGGGGTGCCCCCCCACGTGTCACGTGATCCGAGATTCGCTCGGTCAACTTCTATCCCTCTCGAATAGGGATGAGGTTTGACACTGGGGGCGCCCTGGACGCTGGGGGCACCCTGTTTGACTCCTTCCGCGCGGGCATCTCGGCTGGATAAGGATGATTGGCTTCGCTGGCGTAGGCGCGGGGCGCCTTGGCTACTGAGGGCGCCCTGGGCGCTGAGGGCGCCCTGGCTGCTGGGGGCGCCCCGGCCAGTATTCAGCCGAGGCTCCTTTTTGCTTCACTTGCTTCATCTTCACTTTGGGGGCGCCCTGGACACTCAGGGCGCCCTACTCAGCTGCTGCCTCACTCCTTTGAGGCTCTCTGAGCTGTAGATACTCGTTCCTTTGGTCCTACATCCAGGGTTAGTCCGAAAACAATATAAAGCAGTACGTTGTTTGTTTTATACAACCTTAGTTATCTTGGTTCTGACTTTGGGTCTCCAAAATGGAACCCTAGGTCGAACCGACGCCTACTGTTCCCTCGACGGGGAACGCGTCCTCACCTACTCCTCTCGGGAGAATGTACCTGATGCCAACCGTTCCTTTGGTTGGACTTTTACCTCGCGATCCTTCGCTAGGTCTTGGATACTGAGCTGTCCTTCGCCCAATGCCTAGTAGTCCTTCGCTAGGTCTTGGATACTGGCAGTCCTTTGCCAGTTGCCTAGCAGTCCTTCGCTAGGGCTTGGATACTGGCAGTCCTTCGCCAGAGCCTAGCAACCCTTCGCTAGGTCTTGGATACTGGCAGTCCTTCGCCAGTTGCCTAGCAGACCTTTGCTAGGGCTTTGTATCCTGGCAGTCCTTCGCTAGGTGCCTAGCAGTCCTTCGCTAGGGCTTTTTAGCCTGACATTCCTTCGCCAGTGCCTAGCAGTCCTTCGCTAGGGCTTTGTCTCTGCACACTTGAGTAACAACATTAGATCACACACAATACTTAACTTTGAATCCTTTGCCAATATCAAAACAAGGTTCGATATGGTGCTTCCTGCACCAACAAAAAGAAATTACCTAAGGTTGTCAATTCTCAAAAATCTAAGCTCTATGGATTAGTATCTCGTCCTTAAATCAACAACATAGCATTTTCATCCTTCATGATTCATTGAGATGAATTTAACTCACTAGCCTTTCAAGGGAGATTTTTGGTGGCTCTCTTCTTGAGTTCTAAATTCATGATGAAAGTGGAGCTCACTCAAACACACATACTTTTTACACTACCATAGGCATGCTTGTTATCTACTCTCCACCATTATTCATGATTAGAATCCACATCTACAAAAATAAGTGAAAAACATGGAAAATGGTAAGAATGAAGTGAAAGCCAAGAAAATAAAAAAATTGATGAAGTGGGAGACTTGATTGCTCAAGAATATTTCCAATGTGCTTTGCCCTCTTTACAGTCCTTATAATGAAGTCAAAAGTGTGATGGAGTGAAACTTTGGCATTGCCCTTCAAAACTTTGATGAAAAAAAAACTTCATTAGTTCGTTTGTGCCAATTTTTCTTTTACGTGCCAACCTTGCTTCCTTCTCTTTTCTTTTCTGATTTTTTCCTTCTTTCTTTCTCTCTAGTAAGGTCAGAATGGTAATAGCGCAATGCTTTGATTTGGATAAGATTCTCTTCACTGATTTAATGGTGCCAAGTCTTCAATTGTGTGCCATTTGTGTCTTTTTTTTTTGCTTTGACCTCTTTTTTTTTATATGATCAGCTGCTGAATTTCTCATTTTGGTTGCAGCTAAGTCTTTACTCATGTCTTTCTTCATCTTGTTCAGTCATGTTGTGCTCAGCTCCACCTCCTTATCAGAACTAGCTTCAATTCCACTCTGCTGTGAGCTTTCAAATGAATTGTAACTGTTGTCCTCTTAGTTTCCAGTTTTTTTTTCTTTGTGTCGTCCCGATATGGAGAACTTCCAATGGATAGCTACTTCACTTAGCAAAAACACTGCAAGCTATGGCAGATGTAATATTCCAAGATTTCCAGATTATTCAGACATCGAAACATCTTCTTCCACTTAATGTGCTTGATAGCTTGCTTCCTCACTGTTTTATTCATTCCTGATCTACACAGCAGCAAGCCAATTCAGATTAGTTACAAATCAGCTTCCTTTTCTGATCAGTACAGCAGCAATTCAGCTTACATTCTTAACCCTGCTTCCTTCACAGCAATTGCATTACATAATAGTGGAGAATTGAGTGCTCCACATGAGAATTTCTGATTTGCCTGCCCTACACTGCTTCTTTTTTTTTTAATGATCTGAAAATCCAAGCAGCCAATTTTTTTCTGTTTAGATCGGCAGTGGATATACTCACTTCAGAAATTGCATTTTCACATACATAAGATTCATAAAATTGATACTCTACTTGATACATTGGCACAAATTTTCTCACTTGCGTGCCACTTCTACCTTGGCAAAAGATTTGTTTTTTTTCTTCCTTGGTTCAGCCGAATTCACTTTGGCACAACTTTCTTGGATCTTCAAATTATGATCAAGAATCTAGGTGCTTCAATTGTTTTCCTCCTTAACTACTTCTTTCCACTTGGTCTTGATACCAACTCAACTCAACTTGGCACCTATTTGATTCAACCGCAAAGAATTTTTTTTTTATATCCTTGATACAAAAATGATTCCAAAACACTAGCCACCTCCCTCACACTTAATCTTTTGTCCGTCTCGGGCAAAGTAGTGTCAAGAAACATCCCAAACAAACAAGTCCATGGAGAAGTATGGCAAGAGTAGAAATTATAGGAAGGAAAATAGAATAGAGTATGTAGCAACTATGATTATTGCCAAAAATTGATATGGAACGGAGAAACAAATTGATTAGCCTCTATAGATGTGATCCAAACATAGAAATATGGTCTTGAAAGAACCTAAGCAAGTTCTAGAGTACAATCACATATGTGTGTCACAAAAATGAGGCTAATTGTCACTAGGTACAAATAATTCATCTCAAGTCATCAATTAAGAATCCATAGCCAAGTAGTACTCAAGCATCCAAGATTTCATCCATTAGCTCAAACCTTAAGTTTTAACAACCAAATTTAATTTATTTTCAAGAGATTCTAAAATGACATGAAGATAACCTATAAGGATACATTTATTCCTATTCATTAAGAGAAAGTGCTAAAAGAAATAACATGGTATTTACAATGTCTATTTATTCATCCATTCTACTCTACTCACGCATTATTAGCAAGAACTCTTTTTAAAAGAAAATTCTACTTCTAGAAAACATAAAATGAAGGAAAATGCAATGAAAGAAAATGCAAGAAGGAACAAACTCTCCTTTATTTCTGGAGGTTGGAGTCTATCAAGAAATAACCTCCATCGTGGTAGTGGAAGAGTATGGGTAGTTGAGAGAGCTGCCTTCATTTGATCAATTTCATGGTACAGGGCTCCCCCACACTTGAACTTTACAGAGAAATGTTTAGGTGGCCGAAGGCGATTTAGGTTCAAGATCCATGTAAGAAATGGAGTGCTATAAATTAAAGTAAGATCTACTCCTCCCTCTTGATGCCTTTTGGAAGTTCTTCCAGGAGGTTGGAGTCTGTTCAGATGGAGCACCCACGCCAAAAGTCTTCGGGACCCTGCAAAACCATGTAATACCTCTCTCATGCGTGCAGGGTAATATAGAAGTGTAATATCATCAATCTCTACATGAAATGTATTAAAAAATGCATCATATCCAATAAAATCAAATTTTGGTACCTCAATGAAATTTTCACAATTAATATCTCCCAAAGGTATATCAAGACACTCACCATCACCAATGAAATCTATTTTGGATACTTCAATGGAATTTTTACAATTATTTTCCACAAATGATACATCAAGAGTTGCTTCACAACCAACAAAATAAACACTGGATATTTCTAAGGAATTTTCACAATTATTTTCCACCAAGGATGTATCAAGCAATGCATTACAACTAATGAAATCAACTTTAGGTACCTCTATCGAATTTTCACAAGCAATTTCTATATAAGGTATATCAAGAAATGTTTCACAGCCAATAAAATCAATCTCGGGTACCTCCATAAGTTTTTCACACTCAACTTCAGCATAGGATATAGCAAGAGATTCATCAAAATAAACAACATCAATTTCAGGCACTTTTAAGAATTTTTCACAATCAACATTTTCATGATATGTATCACCACATGCTTCATATTCAACAAATTCAACACTAGGTGCCTTTATGGATTTTTCACAATCAATACCTAGATGTACCTCTACAGATTTTTCCAAAGAAATAGGAGGAAGTCTTACCTGATCGTGCTGAAGAATACCTGGAGGTGCTACAAGAATAGATGTAACTGTGGTCTCCTCCTGGTCAAGTACATGCTCCACTTCAGGTTCAGGTTCTGGTGGACACTCAACTAAAACATGTGATTCTTGGGTTCTTGCTTCCACCATGCAAGTCCCTACACTTTCTGGCTCATCCTCTGAATCTTCTAATGTACCAGTAAATTGTGGTGGTCCCTGGGGCTCTGTGCAATCCCCTACACCAATGAAATAATCTCCTATGCATGCTTCTTCTATAATATTTGCAACAACAATATTAGAAAAAT
>JAGFNQ010000339.1:82225-133043 GCA_024364735.1 Boesenbergia rotunda | reverse complement strand
TGACAAAAATCAAACTCTTTGATTGTCTCCTCAAAACGGATGTTCCAGCTCCTGGATGCTTGCTTTAGTCCATATATGGATCGTCGAAGCTTGCATACTTTGGTTTTATTAACCGATGTGAAACCTTCAGGTTGTATCATGTATACATCCTCAAGTAGGTTTCCATTAAGGAAAGCTGTTTTCACATCCATTTGCCATATCTCATAATCATAATGAGCTGCTATGGCCAGGAGCATCCGAATGGAATTAAGCATAGCTACTGGCGAATAGGTTTCGTCATAATCAATTCCTTGTTTCTGACGATATCCTTTTGCCACTAATCTAGCCTTAAAGGTAATAGCATTACCTTCCATGTCGGTTTTCTTCTTGAAAACCCACTTGCACCCTATGGGCTTAATCCCTTCAGGTGGGTTAACCAAGTCCCATACTTGATTTTTGTACATGGAATCCATTTCCGACTTCATGGCTTCAAGTCATTTATCCCTTTCTGAATTTTTCAGAACATCTTCAAAACTGATAGGTTCGTCATCGTTAATGAGTAACACGTCATTCGATTCACTTATGAGACTTTTATCAGACATTTATTAGACTTAGCATCCAGTTTGTCTGATACAGTCCGCTTTACATAAGCAGGACAACCCCATATCTTTAGGTGAGATAAATGAGGTTTCTTACTATTCCACGTCTCATATGGAGTAGTAGAGACTACCTTGGTCGGGACTCTGTTTAGTAAGTAAACAACTGTCTTAAGCGCATAGCCTCAAAAGGATTTTGGAAGAGTTGCATGATTCATCATAGATCTAACCATGTCCATCAAGGTTCGGTTACGCCTCTCAGATACACCATTATGCAGTGGTGTATATGGCGGAGTCCATTGAGACAATATCCCATTGCCCCTAAGATAATCTTGAAACTCTTGACTTAAGTATTCACCATCCCGATCGGATCGAAGTATCTTAATACTTTTGCCAAGCTGTTTCTCTACTTCACTTCTGAACTTTTTGAATTTCTCAAAAGCTTCAGATTTGTGTTTCATTAAGAACACATACCCGAATCGTGAGTGATCATCAATAAAGGTAATGAAGTAGCTATAACCTCCTTGTGCAAGAGTTGACATTGGTCCTCATACATCAGTATGTATTAGACCAAGCAATTCTCCCACTGGTTTACCTTTTCCGAAAAGGGTAATTTGGTCATCTTGCCTTTTAAGCATGATTCACATGTATCAAATGAACCAGGTTCAAATGATTCCAGAATTCCACATCGGTGTAATTTGGTCATGCGTTTCTTACTTACATGGCCAAGACGACAATGCCACGTATAGGAGTCTATTTGATTATCTATTCGAGCACGTTTGTTGCTAACTTTGATATTGAAAATGTCACCGGATAAATCTAACGTGTAGATACCATTGCATAAAGTTCCGGTCCCATAAAGAACACCATTTAAAGTTATGTAACAACGATTGTTACTAAAAATTAAATGATAACCCTTTTCATTCAAGCATGAAATAGATACAATATTCTTTATTAATGAAGGAACAAAATAACAATTATCCAATTCTAAGACAAGTCCAGTAGGGAGCTTTAGCAAATATGTTCCGATGGCAATAGCAGCAATCTTTGCTCTATTTCTAACTCGCAAATTCGCTTCTCTCTTGACGAGTCTTCTTCTATTCCTTAGCCCCTGTATGTTATTTCATATATGTGAGCTACACCCAGTATCAAGTACCCAGGTGTACGAGGATATAGAGTGTCATTCAATAACGAAGATACCTGAAGAGGATGGGGCATCGAATGCCTTCTTCTTCAAGGACTCAAGATAAACCTTGCAATTTCTTCGCCAGTGACCCTCCTTGCCGCAGTGATGGCAAGTGCCATTTGGTGCCTTTTCAATCTTTTTGGCCTTTTTCTTCCTTCCCTTATTTTATTCTTTGGGCTTTCTCTTAGAGCCTTTTTTGAGGAACCAACTAACAGTACCGTCTTCTGATCCTGCTTTACAGAAGGCTCTACAGTCTTCAGCAGGTTAAGCAACTCAGGAATGGTAGTTTCCAGTTTGTTCATCCGATAGTTCATCACAAATTGTGAGTAACTCTTGGGTAAACAATGCAGAATTAAGTCAATACTTAGTTCGTGATCCATTGCAAATCTGAGTGTGCCTAGTCGCTCAATGTACCTCAACATCTTCAACACAAACTGTAAAACAGAAGTGTCTTCCTGCATCTTAGAGGTGAAGAGGAGTCTGGAGACCTCAAACCTTTCGGATCTTGCCTGCTCGTCAAATAGCTCATGAAGATGGAAGACGATGGTATGAGCATCCATATGCTCATGCTACTTTTGTAGCTCAGGTACCATAGCGGCCAGCATGATGCAACTCACAAGTTCAGAATCGGCCACATGTTTCTGTTAGGCCACTAACTGGTTTGGAGCTGCATATTCAGGAGGATGGTTGGGAAGTTGTTCATCAAGGACATAAGCAAGCTTTTCTGCCTTGAGGACTATCCTCAGGTTTCGAAGCCAGTCCATGAAGTTTGGCCCAGTCAACTTATTGGTGTCCAAAATGGAACGCAAATTCAGAGAAGACATGATCAGGTGATTATCCTAGAAATACAAATTGAGGTTATGTGATGAGAATGATAAAGAATGCATCAATATACATTGATTAAATCCTATTTATTTTTCGAATTGAATAACCCTTTTTATCGATTCGGGAGATCGTAGGAACATCTCCAAATAGGTTGATATCCAATCACAGATAAGAACAACCATGGCTAGAGTCCATCAAGTTATTCTTAGCTATGAAGGTAGGAAATTATACCGATTACATATTATACATATGTAACTATCACATTATGCTATCAACTAATTGAATGTTTGTATAAATCATTGGGTTGTTAACTCATTAACAAGTATGCAACAATATACATAGCACCCAACTGCACCTCTCATTACATCGATCTTGGCTGTGGCACAACAAATCGATGCTCCAAGCTTAAGGCTGACCCATTAATCAAGAAATAGTTTTAATATGGTTGGAGCTCATTCAACCATTTAGTCAGGCTTGGATGTGTCCAACAACCAAAACTAAGGATTGACCTCTGACTCCAACTATATTAATCATAAACTAATTTCATGGTTTGAACATATTGAGGTTCAAGACAGGCATGGATGTGTCCATCAACCCAAACGAGAAACAAAACTCCGGTTCTAACCATATTAATGTAAGGTGTTGGCCTTAATATTTTGTAAGGGGTTTTGGGTCTCATCCTTTTTCTTTTATGCACATTCATGACATATAATTATGTCATGTTCTAACGATTTCCTTAATAAAGTATGTATGTGACTTAATTTATCAATTCTCATTAATTGAATTAGGAGCCGGATTTTCTAATTCTAATTTCATACTTTATTCAAGGAATTATTTTCGGAAATAATTTTTTGAATTATCATAATCAATTTCGGAAATAATATGTTTATGACTTTGATTTCTCTAAATCAAATCTTATTAAATTAAGAGATAGATTTCCTTAATTCAACCACATATTATTTTCATGAAAATCTTATTTAAGGAAATATACTCTATAGGAAACAATTTTCTTAATTAATTTTGGAGACAATAATATGTAAGTGCATCACCTCATAAATCAAATAAGGAAATTATCGTTTGAGAATCACCTCAAAATTTCCAGGATTTAATCACATATTTTATTTATGGAAAATTAATATCAATAACTTAATTTGGACGGCTCCCCGAGGCTCAATCCAAAATAAGCATTTTAAATTCAATTTAAGAAATTCAATTATAACAACTAACTTTAAATTAGACGGCTCCCCGAGGCTCAATCAAAAATAAAGAATTTTGTAAATAATTTAATTTTCAATTAAGAATTTAAATGCCAATTAATATTCCTATAATTTGTCTAGACTTTCTTGAAAGAAAGTGCCCAAAATTGCGAGCTTTCCATAAATGGAAAATTTCCAAAAATAAAAGGTTTTCAGAATAATTGTAGGTTTCTTGTACAAAGAAAACTTATGTTTTTCCAAAATTAGAAAATTTCCATAATAAAAATTTTCCAAAATTGGAAAGTTTCCAAAAATGAAAAGTTTTCACAATTATCATAAAATTTCAGAAACAGAGATATTTCAAAAGTTTGGAAATTTCATGAGGATTTCCAAACTTTGAAATTCCTAAATAAAAAATTTACCATAATTGGAAAGTTTCCATAATTGAAAATTTTCCAAAATTGAGATCATGATAAAGCTTTCCGCAAAACAATTATATGATCATGTCGAACACAAACCTGGCTCTAATACCACTGTTGGGACCGGGTGCATGTTGACATTGATGCGGGTTCATAATTTTAAAAATTAATTACGTGCGGCGGATGGTTTAGCATAAATAATTTCTCAAATCATTTAACCACACATCTAAGCATGCAATTTTATCTTGTGTAGACATGATCATATATTTAAAATTTTATAGAAATGTAAACTAATTTATGTTTTACCTCACGTAACTCGAAGGAAGGGACGAGATCCAACCGTAAGCATCCCTTGGAAGCTCCACCTTTATTAGCATCCACGCCGAGTATCTTCGGGATGACTTCGCAAAGCCACGAGTTTCGTGTTCTCGAGAACTACTAGATTCTCTGAGAACGCGATGAGAAAAATCAAGAGAGAAATCGAAATACTAACCACAAAAGGATGGCCGGCTGGTGCTCCTTCTTGGGGCTGGTTGGCGCACGGCAAGAAGGGGAGAAGAGAATGAGAGAAAGAGAGGGAGAGAGCCTATGCCTTTTCCTCTTTGATTATCACCCAAGCCTTGCCTTGGGTCCTTTATATAGTGGCCTCTCAACCATCAAGCCTCTCAAATATGGAATAACTTATTCCATCATACCAAGTTTGATTTTATATCTTGGTTAAAATCATATTTTAATTCATGATAAAAATCAATCAAGTCTCATCTCTCCTATGGAATAAATTTCCTTATCATGGTAAATCAATCCATGATTGATTTTATAAAATAAACCAATCCATGGTTCATTTTAATTTCAATAAAAAATAAACCAAACCTTGGTTTATTATATAAAATTTTATATCATCTATAATTTTATAAAACAATCCACACTTGATTTATTTTATAAATTGAACCAAAAACTTGGTTCTCTCCCTTTGTTGTGGTCGGCCAAGCAAAGAGGATGGAGTCCCTCATTGGCCGGCCCATCCAAGCTAAGCCCCAATGAATTAAACTTATTTGATTCATCTATTAAGTCTTCAAAAGACTTAGCCATTTTGCGCTTCCGATGCGTCTCTGAAAAACTCAGATTCGACTTATCGTTTGGCTCAACCAATCTTAATATCTCTTGATTGGAAAATCTAATTTTCAACTCATTTTAAATCCCTCAAATTACTCGTAGTGCGTGTGACTAAATAGGCTTTCGATTTATGTTGGTCGTCTATAATTAATCAATTAATTATAGAATGATCATGAGTGGTACCTAGTTGTACATCATGATCCCCAATTAATCGATAGATCAACAGTTGACCTCAGAAACATTTCTGAAACTTTTCAGTGGCTATAATGAATCGTGCCCCATTCCCTTCACCATCTTATACCCACTTGGTTCAGGACATGGTCTATGTGTGTCAGTCCCCACTAGGCTGACTATGTCACACCTAGCACAAGTAACGTTTTCTCGTCCTACGGATTCTAATTACTCTCATGTACTTAAGAGATTCATACTCTGAACATGTCATGCTCTGGCAAGAGGCTTCGAGTAACAATCCGACAATAGACCTAGGGTATACATCTCCTCGCAAGGAGTGGTGAATCCTTTGTAGGCTGTTTAAACATCTTCAAGCACTATGGCTTATACCCAATCATCCTAGGTCCACACCTCCTTGGAGATGCTTGCTTAAGATGTCAAAGTATAAGTCTTCATGACCAAGATGACTTGAACACCGCAAGTCAAAGGAACATCGCACTTAAGCTGCAGTAAGAACTTCACTGACATATCTATATGTAGATTACTATATGAAGTTTTACAACCAGTCACTCCAATGAACTAGTTCCCTTAACTAGCATTCATGTTTCTCTCCGGACATCTCAATGTCACCAGCCAGTGAGAATCAGCTGATTAGAGAATAACCCATGCTAGTCTCAACAGAATTGATAGTGTCCGTATTTATCAATTCATCGATTAGGGACAATTTCAATACTTCACAATTGCACATGTAGAGATAATCACTAGTTGTGAATTCATCACAAATTCTCCCATGCTATGAATTGTATTGCGGACATTCAGTAAATGAGTTTAAGATCTCAATCAAATACACAAACATGTATACTCAAATAGTGAATATTCATTTATTAAAATAAATGATTATAATCATAAGGCGAATTGCCTTAGGACAATTCTCTCATATCACTAACATGAACTTCTGACATAGCTCGAGGCAGCTGAGGCATTTTCTCTTTAGAGCTCACAGAATTTCATTGCTCAAGAGGTTTCTACTTCTAAACCGAAAGGAAAGAAGACGAAGAAACATGCTGGGGTAAAGAATGTAGCAAGATTACAGGGATCTCAGAGTTGCATGAAGGAGCCAATAGGCAAGTGCTTCATGTGCAAGCAGTCTGGACATTGGAAGGCGGGTTATCCCCACCGTCAGAGTAATAATTCAGGTATACTCTTCTCTTTTGTCGTTGTAACATGTTTAATGGTGATATCTACCAGTACCTGGTGTGTAGATACGGATGCCACTAATCATGCCTGAATCTCTTTGCAGGGGTTCCAGGAAACCCGACGACTAGCTGAGGATCAGATTACCATCTACATGGGATACACTATAGAGATGACTTTTGCAGTGAGAGTTATTCATTTATGTCTTTTAGATAGGATGATGAGTTTTGGTTTTATAAAGATTTCCTTTATGTACTTAAATTTTGGAATGAACTTTTGTTCAGTTTCTGGAATAAGATATTCTATTGCTTTTATTGTTAAAAGTGGAATAGAAGGATTATCTATTAAAGTACATAGTTAGGCAATTGGTTCATTTTAAAACCAAAAGCTCCCATGATGTAAATTGGTTCATTTTAAAACCAAAAGCTCCCATGATGTAAATAGATGTTAAATAGCTTATCATCTAACCAAAGTTAGAGAAAGAATTCTTCCTAGATGATCCAATCATAACTTTAGGCTCTAAGGCTTGGTCTTATTGACCTTTAGTAGGATTCAATGGGTGATAGCCAATGGGACCTTGGGTTCATTGGTGGTGGAAGACTAGTCTTCCTTAAAACCTTTGAATCTTACTAGGATTGTTAGAAGACCAAGAGGATTTTCTAAGCCAAGGGACATAGAGCTAAAGGAATGTAGGAGTTGATCCATCCTGATAAGTATGGGTCCTTAGTCTGTCTAGAATAGAGGTAGCCTTGAAGACTTTATTTATTTTATAAACAATTATTCAAGGGTCAAAGTACATTTACTCGATGTACCGTTAGACTGAATACTTTGATGAGATCAAAGAATTCAAATCTGATGCAAAGAAACATCATGGTAGAAGTATGGCGACACTACGATTAGTTCGTAATGGCAAGTACCTCTTGGGATAGTTGTAGGACTTACTTATCAGAGATTGGGAATAAGTCCCAATTTACAACACCCAATATGCCCCAACAGAACGGTACAACACAAAGAAGGAAAAGGTCTCTTAAGGTAATGGTTAGGACAATGATAAGCTACTCTGAGATTAGCAAGTTTTGTTCGGGGGATATGCTCTGGATACAACAGTGTATGTGCTTGATACTATCTAGGTCAGTAGTCTCTAAACCCATAGAAATGTAGACTAAGCGAAAGCCTAGTCTAAGATATTTTTAGATTTGGGTAGCTCAACACATGTGTTGAAGAGAGATACTGATAAGTTGGAATCTAGTGTACCTATTCGTAGGCTATCCTAAGGGAACATAAGGTGGTTTAGTACTACTAAGGATCAGAGGATATTCGTTGGTATAAATGTTTGATTCTTGGAAAAGGACTATGATATAAAGCACATATCCATGAGTAGAATTATTCTTAAGTAACTAAGAAGGGGACATTCTGACCTTTGTACCACCTGTACAAGAGAGAATACCACAAGTCACTGCACCTCGTGTCACGGAAGGTACACAAGGGATACCTTATCCTAGTGGGAGGGTTGTTAGTCAACCTATAGGATTCATGTTCTTGGAGAGTCTTTGGACTTGGTCCTTGGTGAACATGAACCGGATCCCTAGATCTATGATAAGGATCATCCTTTTTGATGAGACAAATCCAGTTATATGGATTTGTTCAAAGAACGAATAAGATTGTGTATATAAGTGATGTGACGGAAACGAAGTAGTATTCTCGTACTATACATAGATAATATTTTGTTGATTGGCAACAATAACGAAATACTGTCAGACGTAAGGGTATGGTTGTCCAGATAATTATGAAAGACTTGGGAGTAGTAAGACACATCCTTGGGGATCAAAGATCTAAGGGATCTCCAGACAAGGATGATGTGCAGATCCCAAACATCATACAAGACACTGTCCTAACTAGTTTTAGCATGGAAACCTCCAAGAAAAGTTTTGTACTTTTCAGCTATGGAGCTACTCTATCTAAGGAAGATAGGTTTAGATTATCAAAGGAGATAGAGTAGGTAATGGCGGTTCCTTTAGCCTCAGCTATAGGAAGTCGCATGTATGCTAAAAATGAGACCGGATATCTGTTGTGCCTTGGGCATGGTTGACAGATATCGGAGTAACCCAGGTCAAGAAAATTGAATTGCGGTAAAATCTTGTATTAGTGCCTGAAAAGGACAAAGGATTATATGTTGGTTTATCAGGCAGACCTATCTCCTGTGGGTTATATGGATACAAAATTCCAATCAAGATAAGGGGCAAATATAGGTATTCATCAGGGTTTTGTGTTTGCTTTTAGGAGGTGGAACCATTGTATGGGAGAGTATCACGCAGCGGCTGCGTGATGGACTCCACCATCGAAGCTGGATGGATGGCAGTCTCTGAGACAGCCAATAGAGCTACATGGTTTAGGAACCTCAAGATGGACTTCGATGTGATTCTTGGTTTGCTCAGGGCTATCACATTTTGTTGTGATAAAAATGGTGTAGTTACAAACTCGAAGGAATCAAGAATCCATAATGCAAGTAAACACATAGAGCACAAGTACCACCCAAGAGAGGAATAGCTCTTGCTACCTAGATTACATCAGAGGATGACCTAGGGAGATCTTTTCACTAAGACCTTGGTAGCGAGAGCTTTAGGCATGTGAAGGATCAAGGGGTCAGATGTATGTTATTTTGAAAACAGCAAAGTCGTTGAGTATATGTGGGATATTGTTAGGATATATACTAAAAGTCTTGCTTTTGGTTAAAGTACGTCTACATTTTAAAAGAGAATCGCAAAATCACACGAAGCATATTTATATTAGTATATGCCCAAAATGTCTCATACTTGGCATTGTAAAAAAAATGATGAACCAGGCAGCAGACAAATTGAACCTGGGGTGACCGGCCCGGCCCCACGGAAGATTCCCACCGATCACAAGGGTAAATCAGGAAGCGCTCGCGGTGGCCAATCTAGAAGCCCAGCGTCCCAGGGTTCGCGCCCCATTTGGAGGAAAAATTCCTGCAAAAAATGCGCCGTAGCTGGGGATCATGTTATCAATTCCTTGCAGAAGTATAAGAAAGATGCTCACAACCGAGATGGAATTGGACAAACCATTGGGATGATTATAGTGTAATTAGGTGTGGTTTGTCTTAACCATACAATTACACTAGTGTGCTTTGTGTGCATTGAGTAGGACCAAAAGAGAGGTCATCCAATTTTGTACTGACTTCATAAATTGGATTAGACCTCGGTTTATATATTATGGAGTACGATCTCTAAATCCCAAAATAATAACGGGTACATGTTTTTAATTATTATTACTTTGATTTACCAATGGGCGAGATCTATTTTGGTAGATCGATAGACCCGGTAAATTGGGTAATAATTTTATCTACATGGTGTGCCGTTGATTATTGACAGAATAAGTATCCTGGTTAGTCGGGTTGATGATGCCCCCTTGATGAGCTCAAAAGGATCGTCATGTCAAATCTTGCAAGTACACTATGGTCCGACATGATGAAAAGGTTGAGTGGTACTAGTTAAGGATCAAGAGGATAATTAATAAAAATTATCAGTAATTTAAATTAATTATCGGGCATTCGATATCATAAACACGGGGAGATGGATGACTCATAATAGGTGGAGCCCATATTGTTGGGTATGGCTTGGCGGGTTTCCTAAGCGAATACTTGGTCGTCCTTGAGAGACCTCTCCATGTGTACGGATTAAAATTTAATCCGAATGAAGACCCATCTCCCAACGACCATCTCGTCGTCGTATCGAACGATCCAAATTACAACTCGGCCAATCACAAAGATTGAGCCTTGTAATTTGCTTAACCGTTCGATTGCGGAAAAGGCGACGAGTGGATCACCGACTTTTGTGTTTATGGTCGGGGTCCAGTTAATTAATTATTGGCTATGATTCGCAATCAAAATAATTAAATAACTCACATGAAATGATGAGGCAAATAAACAAGATAAAATAAAACATAAGGAGCTTGGGAAGAGATTACACCTTCCCGATTACCTTGCGGCCTTCTAACTTATGTCCCTCTCTTCTCGGACGTCATGTGGGCGACGATCTACCGAGAACCGAGATCACCAAGGCCACCAAAGAACCATCCCTTCACGCCAACACAAACACTAACTCTAGGGTTTGGAACCGCCGGCCACCCTCCCTAATTCCTTGCACCGCCGGCCAACTTGAGCCACCAAACTCACGTCGGCCATAAGTAAGTCCAAGGGAGGAAGGTGAAGAAGAGGATGAGGAAGAGAACTAAGATTTTCTTCCACCTAAACCTGGCCGAAACTCCCTCCTCCTTCAAGCTTGCGGCGCCGCCGCAACCCTCCCTTGCGCCGCCTCCCACCGGCCACCGACCACCACTCACTCACCGCCGAGCTCCACAAAAGGAAGAGGAGGTCTCTTCGTTGTCTATGCTAGCCTCGGCCGAGTGGTGGTGGTGGAAGGAAGAAGAAAAGAACAGGAGAAGTTCTCCACTTCCTTGCGCCGACCGAATGCCCTAGGAGAGAGAAGGGAGAGAGGAAAGAAGAGAGGCCTTGGGTTGTTTGCTATGGATTAAACCATGGTTTCATGATCTTATAGGGTATTTATAGGGATAAGGTAGGGACCAAGAGGAGGAGTTGGATCTTGACCCACCAATGGATCTAAACCCGATCCATTAATTACGATCCATTCCACTAAAGGATCTTAATTGAACATCCTAACCAACCCCCATATTTTCATATGGGCCCCACATATTACGAGTCACCCATCCCCCCGTGTTTAAGATATCAAATGCCCGTTAATTAATTTAAATTACTGACAATTCAAATTAATTAACTTCTGGATCCTTGATTAGTACCACTCAACCTTATCATCATGTCAGATCATATCCACCTGCAGGGTTTAACATGATGAACCTTTTGAGCTCATCAAGGGGGCATCATCATCCCGACTCACCAGGACACGTATTTCGTCAATAATCAATAGCACACCATATTATAAATATTATCTCGCAACTTACCGGGTCTATCGATCTAACAAAATAGATCTCGCCCATTGGTCAATTAAAGATATAATAATTAATAATATATGCCCGTTATTATATCAGGATTTAGGGATCGTACTCCATAATAAAATCTAAGGTCCTATCCAATTATCAAGTCAGTACAAATTGGATAACCTCTAGACTTGGCCCTGCTTAATGTACTCAAAGCACACTAGTGTAATTCTATGGTCAAGACCGACCACACCTAATTACACTATAACCATCCCGATGGTTTGTCCAATTCCATCTCGGCTGTGAGCCTCTGCTTATACTAGGCAAGGGACTGATAACATGATCTTCCGTGTAACACCATACACCATGTTATCTACAATGCGAAGTAAAGGACTTTTATGCATGTACTAATATAAACAAGCACCTAGTGTTGTTGTGATTCTCTTTTCAAAATAAAGATGATCATATATATATAAGGGGCAAGTCTTTCACTATACACATCTTACAATCTCCCACTTATTACTTAATGACTTTGCTGTTCTCTTACTTCCATACATCTGACTCCTATATCCTCCACATGCCGATCAAAAGCTCTAGCTGGAAGAGCTTTAGTGAAAGGATCTGCCAGGTTGTCCTCTGAAGCAATCTTGGCGACAACCACTTTTCCTCACTTTATGATTTCTTGTAGCAAGTGGTACTTGCGGTCTATGTGTTTACTCGCCTTAAGGGCTCGTGGTTCCTTCGAGTTTGCTACTGCACCACTGTCATTACAAAAGATTGTGATAGATCTGGGCAAACTAGAAATTACATCCAAGTCCATGATGAAGTTTCTGAGTCATACAACTTCCTTGGCTGCCTCTAAGGCTGCCACATACTCAGCTTCCATGATAGAGTCCGCCACACAATTCAGCTTGACACTCCTCCAAACTATGGCTCCACCTCCTAAAGTAATCACAAACCCTGAGGTAGACTTAGTCTTGTCCCTGTCTGACTGGAAATCTGAGTTCGTATAACCCACAGGGACTAATTGGTCAGCCCGATAAACCAACATATAATCCCTAGTCCATCTCAGGTATTTCAATTATGCTTTACCGCAGTCCAATGTCACTATCCAGGGTTACTCTGATATCTTCTAACCATGCCCACGGCAAAACAGATATCCAGACTCGTGCACATCATAGCATATATGTGGCTTCCTACTGCCGAGGCATAAGGAATCACCTTCATTCCCTCTATCTCCTTTGATATTCTCGTACACATCTCCTTGGATAGAGGAACTCCAAGCCTGAAGGGTAAGAAACCTTTCTTGGAGTTTTCCATGCTAAAACGAGCTAGGACAGTGTCAACATATGAAGCTTGGGATAAGCACAACATCCTTTTCAGGCGATCCCTTATGACCTTGATCCCAAGGATGTGTCCCGCTTCTCCTAAGTCCTTCATATCAAAATGTTTTGACAACTAGACCCTTATGTTTGATAACACTTTGACATTGTTGCCAATTAACAAAATATCATTTATGTAAAGTACAAGAAATACCACTATGTTTTCGTCACATCTCTTATATACACATGATTCATCCGGGCTTTGAATGAATCCGTATGACTGGATTACCTTATCAAAGCAAATGTTCCAAGATCTCAAAGCTTTCTTCAATCCATAGATGGATCGATTAAGCTTGCATACTAGATGCTCTTTGCCTTTTGCAATGAACCCTTCTGGTTGCTTCATGTAGATGGTCTCCTCAAGACTTCCATTAAGAAAAGCCGTCTTGACGTCCATCTGTCATACCTCATAGTCTATATAAGCTACAATAGATAAGAGAATCCGGATAGACTTAAGCATGGATACTAGCGAAAACAGTCTCCTCATAATCGATACCCTCTTTCTGAGTATACCCTTTCGCAACAAGCATAGCTTTGAAGGTTTTAACCTTCCCATCTGATCCTCTCTTTCTTTTGTAGATCCACTTGCATCCAATAACTTTTACACCATCAGATAGTTCTACAAGCTCCCAGACATGATTAGCATCCATAGATTTTATCTCAGAGTTCATTGCCCTTTGCCAAGAATCTGCATCCTTGTCTTGGATGGCCTCATCATAGGTCCAGGGATCCGGTTCATGTTTACCTGGGACCAAGTTTGATGACTCTCCCAAAAATATGAACCTTTCAGGATATTTAACAACCCTCCCACTACGACGATGTACCACCTGTGTATCTTCTGTGACACGCGATGTAGTGACTTGTGGTGTATCCTCTTGTACAGTTGGCCCTAAGGTCTGATCTTCCCCTCTTAGCTCTTCAAGCACTAGTCTACTCTTGGGCTTGTGGTTCATCACATAGTCTTCTTTTAAGAATCTGGCATTCGTGCTCACGATTACCTTTTGATCCTTAGGACTATAGAACATACCACCTTTCGTTCCCTTAGGATAGCCCAAAAACAAGCTTATATCAGTACGTGATTTCAACTTATCAGTATCTCCCTTTAGCACAAGTGCTAAACAACCCCAAATCTGAATATGTCCTAGACTAGGCTTTCGCCCAGTCCACAATTCTATGGGAGTAGAAGAAACTGACTTAGATGGTACCATATTTAGAATATACGTAGTCGTATCCAGAGCATATCCCCAGAATGAATCAGGTAAGTCAGAGTGGCTCATCATTGACCTAACCATCCCCATAAGAGTCCTATTCCTTCTTTCTGCTACATCGTTCTGTTGGGGCGTATCGGGTGCAGTCAGCTGGGACTGGATCCCAGTCTTTGATAAATATGTCCTAAACTCTCCAAAGAGGTACTCTCCATCACGATCTGATCGTAGTGTCTTGATACCTTTACCTTGACACTTTCCACATTAGCCTTGAACTCTTTGAACTTATCAAAGCATTCAGACTTGCGGCGCATTAGGTAAATGTATCCATACCTTGAATAGTTGTCAATGAAAGTGACGAAGTATTCAAAGCCACCTCTAGCCTAGATTGACATAGGACCACACAAATCAGAATGAATCAGTTCTAGCACATCTTTGGCCCTATACCCCTTAGACTTGAAAGGTCTCTTGGTCATCTTACCTTCCAAGCAAGACTCACAGGTTGGGAAGTCTTACACATCCAATGAACCCAAGGGGCCATCGGCTATCAACCTCTGAATCCTACTAAGGTTAATATGACCAAGCCTAAGGTGCCAAAGATACGTCTGATTCATCTTAGAAGGCTCCTTTCTCTTACATAGGTTTGATGACGAGCTGTTCACTTCTGTTTGTATTGTGGTAGTCTTTGGTTCTAGAGTGTACAGATTGCCAACCATAGTACTCCAATAGATAATCTCTCTATTTCCCTTTATAACAACTCTGTTATTAAAAGCAATAGAATATCCGTCTTTTATTAACATAGAAACTAAAATTAAATTCTTTCTAAATGAGGGTACATATAGGCAATCTCTCAGCACTAACACTTAATTTCTCTCAAAAGATAAATAAAAATCTCCCACTGCAACTGCTACCACCTCCGTAGCATTGCCCATGTAGACCATGATTTCTCTTTCAGCTAGCCGTCGGGTTTTCTGGAACCCCTGCAAAGTATTGCAGACATGGTCAGTGGCTCCCATATCTACACACCAGGTTCTGGTAGATAGCACCGCTAAACATGTTTCAATGACTAAGCACGAGAAAATACCTTTGTCTTGATGACGGAGACAGTCCGCCTTCCAGTGTCTAGTTTGCTTACACGTGAAGCACTTGCCTTTCGGCATCTTCACGCCAGTCCGAGGTCCCTGCGATGCTATTGCCTTCTTGAACCCTCCTTGTTTCTTCTTCTTCCTACCTTTCGGCACAGAAGCAGAACCCTTTGAGTGACTAAGGCCTGTGATCTCTGACAAAATATCCCCTCTACCACCTGGAGTTCTCCTAGTAGTTCCCCCAACGTATACTCATGCTTGTTTATATTATAGTTGAGCAGGGCAGATACTGGAGTATAATATCAACCTGGGGTTCCCCGTCTATTTGTTCTCCCAGTACCTTAATCTCATTGAGGTGAGCCATCATTTTCAAGACATGATCCCTAACGGGTGACCCTTCGACCATAGTAGTCGTCATCAGGTTCTTCATCACAACTTGCCTAGCGGCCCGGCCTTGGTGCCCGAAGAGCTCCTTGAGGTTTAGCATCATTGTATAAGCAGTGGGCATGACCTGATGCTGATGTTGCAAAACATTCAACATAGATGCCAGAATGTAGCACCTCGCCATCTCATCTGCCTTGACCCACTTCTTAAAGAGCTCCCTCTGCTCTTCACTAGAGTTCTCGCTAGGCCTTTCGGGATAGTCCTCGAAGAGTACATACATGCACTCTTCAGTAGTATGGACAATGTCAAGGTTTCTCTTCCAGTTAATATAGTTGGGTCTAGTAAGTTTATTCTCCTTAAGTATTGTTGCTAGTGGGTTAAAAGCCATTTTTAATATCCTGAGAATCACAACATACATTACTTTAGAAATTAAAATGTAAATTGATTCCTTAAAACAATAAATTTTCAAAATCAACCAACACCATAAACACCGAGAATTCGCATGCCACGTTTGTGTGGACGTATACGAATCCTACATTCGTTAGAGAATGTTTTACCCATCAATCTTACTATCTTGTCAACCTAACTTTTTGACAAGTAAGATCAATAGTTGGCTCACTTCGACCCTACAAATTATTAGCAATGACTCCGTTGGGGAGGATACTAATATTTGTATCTAAGTGTTTATTTTTGAAATTAGAATTACATGAACAAACTAATACTACTTTGGTCGAGATGAGAATTGTTGGGATGTATACTAAAATCCTTGCCTTTTGATTAGGATACATCTACATTTTAAAGAGAATCAGAAAATCACACAGTACATATTTATATTAGTATGTGCACTAAACGTCTGATGCTTGACATTGTAGATAACATGGTGCATGGTGTCGCATAGAAGATCATGTTATCAGGTTCCTTACCGAAACATAAGAAAGAGGCTCACAACCGAGATGGAGTTGGACAAATCATCAGGATGATTATAGTGTAATTAGGTGTAGTTTATCTTAACCATAGGATTACACTAGTGTACTTTGTGTACATTGAGTAGGACCAAAAGAGAGGTCATCCAATTTTTGTACTGACTTATTAAATTTGATTAGACCTCAGATAATATTATGGAGTACGATCTCTTAATCGCGAAATAATGACGGACATATATTATTAATTATTATCTCTTTGATTTACCAATGGGTGAGATCTATTCTGTTAGATCGATAGGCCCGGTAAGTTGGAAAATAATATTAATAATATGATGTGCCATTGATTATTGACAGAATCTGTATACTGGTGAGTCAGGGTGATAATGCCCCCTTGGTGAGCTCAAAAGGATCGTCATGTCAAATCATGCAAGTGGACCATGATCCGACATGTCGAAAAGGTTGAGTGGTACTAATCAAGGATCAAGAAGATAATTAATTTAATTATCAGTAAATTAAAATAATTATCGGGCATATGATATCTTAAACACGGGGAGATGGACAACTCATAATAGGTGGAGCCCATATGAAAATATGAGGTTGGCGAGGAAGTACAATGGGATCATTTAGTGGAATGGATCTCCATTAATAGATCGGGTTTGGATCCATTAGCGGGCCAAGAACCAACTCCTCCTCATGATCCCTATCTTAGCCCAATAAAACCCCATAAAAGTCATGATTCAAGGCCGATTAATTAAGGAATTAATCTTTGATTAATTGAGAAATTAATCTATGATTAATTAAGGAATTAATCATAGAGTAATTAAGGAATTAATCTTGGATTGATTATGTTAATTAACGAATTATTCTATAATAAAATTTTGGAATCAATCCATAATTAGTTTGAAAATTTTTCCAATTAATCTCCTATAAATATAAACCCCCACCTCTCTCTCCCTCTCTCTCTAATTCTCTCCTCTCATCCTTTCTCTCCTAGGGTTCCTAGTGGCCGGTGCTTGAGGTGGTGCCGCAAGGGGAAAGGGAGGAAGACAGCTTGGTTTTCTTCCTTCTCTCTTCTCTCCTCCTCAGGTGGATATGGCAGCAAGGTTGGAGAGAGGGAAGGGCTCGGCGGCGGTGCATCTTGGGTGGCTAGGCGCCGGCGGTGGTAGAGAGGGAGAGGAGTAGAGTCTTGGTTCCCTCTTCCTCTTTCATGTTCTCTCTTCTTCTCTTGGCCGGATTTTCCATGATAATGGAAGGAGATCGGCGGAGCAAGGGGAGATAGAGGAGAGATCACCGGCGGTCTACTCCTTAGAGAGGAGTTGGTCGGCGCATGGAAGGAGAAGGAAGAAGGGATTAGGGTTGAAGTCTTCTTTCTTCATTCACTCTTTTTCCTTGTTCTCCATCTTCTCTTGGTGGTAAGGAACACAAGTAAAGGAGTTACACTTCCTTTGAAGGCCGGCGGCGACCTTGGTAGAGGTTAGGGCTCCGGCGGGTTCAAGGGAGGAAGAAGAAGAACCTACTCTCTATCCTAGGGTTTCGACCAAGCTAGGAATGATTGATTCAAGTGTAACGCCCCGAAATTCCCATTTTTAGTTCTTAAAGTCCTTAGAATTATTTAAAAATGATTTAGAAATATTCTAGATATTTTTACGAATTTTTAGAATATTTTTATAGAATTTTCCGAGTCCGTTTAGTATTTTTAAAAAAGGAACGTTTATTGGCAGCAGGGGGTTCGAACCCGCGACAACCACGAGACCAGGCGCGAGCGCGACCGGCTGGGCTAGGGTATCAAGCACAACAAAAGTTGGAGAGAAATATATTTATAGAGTAGTTAGGTCAATCCGCCACATAAGTATAAATAGATGATTAAAGAGAGAAGTTTTATTTCTCTCCTCTCCAAACCCTCACGCCGACCTCTCCTCTCTTGGGCGAAACAACACCAAGCTCTAGAGGGCCGGCCAAGGCTCTCCTCCGAGAGATATTCCTATATTCGGGATCCCCGCGACGAGAGGAATGCGTAGGCGCGAAGAATTCTCCGAGATCTCAATTTTCTTCCGAACCTCCGACGCCGTTCTTGGTTGTAAGTCCAAGATATCAAGGTAAGTACTGCTCACCTGCAGTAAGAGGCGGTTTTTCCGCGAGAATTTCCCTTAAAAGTTATTAAAAGAGATATTTCCTTTTTGTTAAAGTTTTTGCATGTGATCTTAGTTCATTATATGCTTATATATGTTTGATTAAGCACCCTATATGAGATTAGGGGCTAAGAAAGTTATGAGAAAAGAAAATATAAGATAAAGATAAGAAAAGAAAAGGCCAAGGCCTTAAGAAATCCCCAAAAGTCAAGACTTAGGGATTTTAGCACGCAAGGTGCTCGAGAAAATGCCAAGGCATTTACAGATAAGAAAGAAAAGAAAGAAAAGCTATTTTATTTTCTAAGGCCAGTACCCAGCGTCCAAGGGCGTCGTTAAAGAAATCCAGGTGTCCAATTCCAAGGTCTTGGCCCTGGTAGACCAAGGTCTGCTCTATTAGGATTGGTGGCTCGCTACCCCAACCTTTTAGGGAACGCGCATATGAGATGGTACTTACGTCTTCAGTGGATCCAAGTGATTATTATTTTCAAGTATATGCTTTAGCAAAGTTTTCTAAAGTTTAAGAAAGTTTTCAAAGAGTTAAAGAAAGATTTTAAGTTAAAGGATTGCTAAAGTTTCAAGTTAAGCCAAGAAAAGTGAGTTAAGATTTATTAATGCTTGAGTATGCATGTTTTTGAGTTATACATGTTCTTAGTGTTTCTTTCAAGCATATAAGTATCGCATGTGATTTCATATTGTTCAAGAAGCATGTTTGCACATTTCGAGATTTTGTGAGCTAGATAGTACTTACTAAGCTTTATGCTTATAGATGCATTTCCTCTTACTGTAGGTAAAGGTAAAGACAAGCAATTCTGAAGGAAGGCGACAAGGCGATGCTGAGCGACGTGTGTGTGGTGGCTGATTTTGGAGAGATCCTTGAGACGAGACAATTTAGTTATTTGAATTACAATGTTTAAGTTTATTCAAATTCCAAGTTATTGTCTTATGGAGTTTTAGCGAACGTTTAAGCTTTGGATAGTCTTACATGCTCAATTTCGTAGAATAAAGATTCCATGCCATTTCATTTAGCATACATATCCTTATGATTGCATTGGATGAATAGAAGTGTGAGTAGTTTGAAATATTGATACTTTGTTGGAGATATTGATGCATGTGCCAAGATAGTACTAGTCCCCATAGAATCAAGTTTTATTGCTTAAACATGCTTAGAAAAGTTGCTTTCTCATTTCATAATCCCTTAGTGATGTTATAGAACTTTGTGTGATGAGTTTCAATGGTTAGAAGTTAAGTTTGGTACAAACTTTAGCCTAAAGTTTATATAGACTTTCATAACTTGCTAAATCTCGCAAAAGTCCTAATTTCAAGTTTATGGATTCATTTTGATTGGCTAAATTATTTAGAAAACTAGTATAGAGTATAGAAATGGTGTCATGATTTTGTATGGCTCGAAAGTATAGGTTTGGTGGAGTTTTGAAACAAGGCCTTGAATCTGAAATTCAGATTTCCAGGCGTGCCAGTCGACTGGTTCAGTATCAGTCGACTGCCAAGAGGCCAGTCGACTGGTGCCGCGCCCAGAAACTTTCTGTGGCCGATACCAGTCGACTGGTCAGAGGGCAGTCGACTGGTACCGTTGCAGTGAAGCTCTAGAGAAAGGAAGTATGCCATTGTATCATGCATGACTATTAGAGTTAGTATATCATAGATAGATTTAAATTGAGAAGAAAAAAAAAGATTTCCGCATTCTTAGTCGTGCATTAGAGTCAAGAAGTAAAGAAAGTAACGATCCGTCTAAGGCAGAGAAGGCGGGTCGCTACAGGTGGTATCAGAGCAGTTCCCATTCTCCAGCATCACACACACATCAGCATCAACCTTGCCGTCTTCAAGTAAGAAAGCTTTAAGTTTCAGTTTTTCTATTGCTCCTTTATTTAATTTCAGTACAGAGAAATGCTTAAGTACTTACTCATATGTGCATAGAACAAGGAAGCATGTTTAATACCTTAGTATCACGGAATCATGTTTAATCCCTAGAATGGATATTAGAGAAATGCTTAAGTACTTACTTGATTTGCCCAAAAGTAAGTTTTGGGATTATGGCACGCAAGGTGCTTGATAAAAGTTTTGAGCAAGACCAAGGTCTTACTAAGCCCTAGAACGAGTTCTAGGATTAAGAAATGAGATAAGAATCAAGACCAAGGTCTTGTTATATCCTAAAGCAAGTTTGGGAACATTACCATTAAGTGTTAAGTTATACATTTGAGGACGTCCTAGAAAGGCCCAAAACGAGGAGCAAGCTCCTAGAGGGCAAGAGGCAACAGAGTCAGTACCCCCACCAAATCTCTTAGACGTGGTGGCTCAGTTACAGAGACAGTTAGCAGAACAACAGCAAGTTATTGCCACTAGGATGGCTAACCAGCAGGTCGTTATTATTACCTCGCCAGTGGCGAATGTAGTGGCACCAGTTGTGATCGAAGACCCATCGATTACATCTGTAGTTCGGCAAGGGGAGTAAGGCAAGAAGCGTACCTCATTCAGTAGGAGAAACTGAAGCCAGGGAACTTCCCAAGCACAAGCAAACCATGGGATGCTTAAGCATGGTTCAAAACGTTGGAAAGAATAGTAGGGCTACTGGACTGACATGAGGTAGAGAAGATAAAGTGTGCATCTTTCTGCCTTACGGGAGATGCTAGAATATAGTGGAAGAGAGTCAAGGCCAAGAGAAATGTCAGCCAGATGACATGGGCCGACTTCGAGACTGAGTTCTTCGAAGAATACTTTCACATGCAAGTAACCAACAAGCATTACGATGAATTCACGGAGTTCAGACAAGGAGAACTATCCGTGGATGAAGCAGTGAAGATGTTTAAGCGGTTAGCTCATCTGTGCCCAGAGCTAGTTAGCAAAGAAAAAGAGATAGTTAGGCTAATGCTCAAGATGTTAAGGCCTGAGATAGCGTTGAAGGGGGCTAGCGGTGTTAAGAGGCTGCAAACCTCCGAAGAACTAATAAGTAGTGCTTTGATCACTGAGCACTACTTAACCAGTATAAAGGCCACCAGAAAGGTTGAACGATGAAGTTCTTAACAACCTTACCGTCAAGGGAAGTAATGGCCTCTACAGAGAGGCTATGGGTAGTATCAATCTAGATTTCCAACCGAGAGCTCTACAGTGACTTGTTAGTCCTTGAGATGAAGGATTACGATGTCATTTTAGGAATGGACTTCTTGAGCAAGTATAATGCTTCTATAGACTGCCGCAAGGAAAAAGTCAAGTTCACACCAGAAGCAGAACCTTCATTTGAGTTTATTGGAGACCCAAGGAGAAAGATAAATAGGTTCCTACCTACCTTACAAGCTCAGAGAATGTTAGAGAAGGGGTGCTCTGGTTTTCTAGCTCATATAGTGGATGCGAGTCAAGGAGAAGGATTCAAGAGAGGAGAAGTGAGGGTAGTCTGTGACTATCCTGAGGTGTTTCCGAAGAGTTAGCAGGACTCCCTCCCAATCGGGAAATTGAGTTTGAAATTGAGTTGGCCCCAGGAACCAACCCAATTTCGAAGGCACCTTATCGCATGGCACCAGCAGAACTGAAAGGATTACAAGAACAATTGCAAGAGCTGCTTGACAAGGGTGTCATCCGCCCCAGTCATTCACCTTGGGGAGCTCCTGTATTGTTTGTCAAGAAGAAAGATGGACCTATGTGAATGTGCATAGATTATCGAGCTTTGAATAAGGTAACCATCAATAACAGATATCCTTTGCCAAGGATAGATGATTTATTTGATCAGCTGAAGGGAGCCACAGTGTTCTCCAAGATAGATTTGCGATCAGGTTACCATCAGCTCAGAGTGAAGGAGAGTGATGTGCCAAGGACTGCTTTCAGTACAAGATACGGCCACTACGAATTTGTAGTGATGCCTTTTGGAGTGACCAATGCTCCAGCAGTCTTCATGGAGCTGATGAACCACATCTTCAGGGAGTATCTCGATAAATTCGTCATGGTATTTATTGATGATATTCTCATATACTCACAGACTCCAGAGGACCATGCTACACACTTGAGGATAGTGCTGCAGATCCTTCAGCAGGAGAAGCTCTATGCAAAATTCTCAAAGTGTGATTTTTGGCTAGATCAGGTGGCCTTCCTAGGTCACATTGTATCCAAAGAAGGCATTCGAGTTGATCCAGCCAAGATAGAAGCAGTCAGCAACTGGTGTAGACCCAAGAATGCCAGTGAAATCAGAAGCTTCTTAGGCCTGGCAGGATATTGCAGAAAATTTGTGGAGGACTTTTCCAGAATAGCCTCTCCACTCACAGCCCTGACCAGAAAGAATCAGAAGTTTGAGTGGTCAGATAAATGCGAGCACAGCTTCCTAGAACTGAAGAAAAGGTTGACCAGTGCTCTCATCCTGACTGTTCCAGAGAGTGACAAGGCCTTTGACATCTACAGTGATGCATCCAAGATGGGCCTTGGAGCTGTTCTCATGCAAGACGGTAAAGTAATAGCATATGCCTCCAGACAGCTCAAGGACTACGAGAAGAATTATCCTACGCACGACCTTGAGCTAGCAGCTGTGGTCTTTGCACTGAAGCTCTGGAGACACTACCTGTATGGAGTGCAGTGCAGAATCTTCACAGACCATCAAAGTTTGAAGTACTTCTTCACTCAGAAGGACCTGAATATGAGGCAGCGCAGGTGGCTAGAGTTGGTTAAAGATTATGACTGTGAAATCCTCTACCACCCGGGTAAAGCTAATAAAGTGGCAGATGCACTGAGCAGGAAATCCTGTGCAGCACTGATGTCCCTATCATCACTGTCTCTACCACTTCAGAAAGAAATAAAAGATTTTGGAGTCGAGGTAATAATTGGGCAACTTTCTGCATTGACTCTAGAGTCAACCCTGCTTGTGGATATACAAAGAAAGCAAAGTCAAGACCCAGAGATCCAGAAGATCAAGTAGGGGATCGAAGAGGCAGAAAATTCAGAGTTTCGAGTATCAGATAGTGGCATCCTCTATCTTGGAGACCGCCTTTGCGTCCCCAATGATGAGGAACTAAGAAAGAATATTTTAGAAGAGGGTCACAGTACCTCGTACTCTATGCATCCTGGTTCTACCAAGATGTACCAAGATTTAAAGAAGAGGTTCTGGTGGTCTGGACTCAAGCGAGACGTGGCCAGATATATCAGTACCTGCTTGACCTGCCAGAGAGTCAAAGCAGAACACCAGAGACCAGGAGGAGTTCTACAGCCACTTCCCATTCCAGAGTGGAAGTGGGAAGAGATATCCATGGATTTTATCACAGGTCTCCCAAGGACCACCCATGGACACGATGCGATATGGGTGATAGTGGATAGATTGACCAAGTCTGCCCACTTCCTAGCCATCAAGTTATCGCATTCGGTAGAGCAGTTAGCACAGCTGTACGTGAAAGAAGTAATCAGGCTTCACGGAGTTCCGAAGGCGATCGTTTCTGACAGAGATGGGCGGTTCATCTCCCATTTTTGGAGGTGTGTTCAGAACGCCCTAGGCACCAGACTTCAGTTCAGCACAGCTTTCCATCCCCAGACAGATGGACAAACAGAGAGAGTAAATCAGATTTTAGAAGACATGCTCAGGGCTTGTGCGTTGGACTTTAAAGGTAGTTGGTGCAAATTTCTGTGCTTAGCTGAGTTTGCCTACAACAATAGCTATCAGGCCACCATCAGGATGGCGCCTTATGAGGCATTGTATGGCAGAAAGTGCAGATCACCCATATGTTGGCAAAGAAGCTGGTGAGAAGAAAGAGATGGAGTCAGGACTAGACAGCCAGACTGAGCTTATAGATGAGACCACTCAGGCTATCCAGACGATTGCCAGAGGATTGAGACTGCCCAGAGTAGACAGAAAAGTTATGCTGACACACGCCGTAGGCCACTTGAATTCCAAGTTGGAGATCCAGTATATCTCAAGGTCGCTCCTATGAAGGGAGTGATGAGATTTGGTAAAAAGGGTAAGCTAAGTCCTCGCTACATAGGACCCTACAAGATCATAAGGAGGGTTGGTAAGGTAGCATATGAGTTGGACTTAGCAGAGGATATGTCAGCTATCCACAGTACATTCCATGTCTCCATGCTAAAGAAGTGTATTCACGACCCTAGCCAAGTGATTTAGCCTCAGTCAGTACAGATCCAAGAAGATCTTAGTTATGAGAGCAGACCGACACAGATAGTGGACAAAGCAGTTAAAAGATTAAGAAACAAAGAAGTGCCATTAGTGAAGGTCATCTGGCAGAATCAAAAGCATGAAGAGGCTACTTGGGAACGTGAGGACAGCATGAGAGAGAGATATCCAGAATTATTCTAAGTTCGAGGATGAACTTTTTATAAGATATGGGGGATTGTAACGCCCCGAAATTCCCATTTTTAGTTCTTAAACTCCTTAGAATTATTTAAAAATGGTTTAGAAATATTCTAGATATTTTTAGGAATTTTAAGAATATTTTTATGAAATTTTCCGAGTCCGTTTAGTATTTTTAAAAAAGGAAAAATGTTTAAGGGCAGCAGGGGGTTCGAACTCGCGACCACCACGAGACTAGGCGCGAGCGTGACCGGCTGGGCTAGGGTATCAAGCACAACAAAAGCTGGAGAGAAATATATTTATAGAGTAGTTAGGTCAATCCGCCACATAAGTATAAATAGATGATTAAAGAGAGAAGTTTTATTTCTCTCCTCTCCAAACCCTCACGCCGACCTCTCCTCTCTTGGGCGAAACAACACCAAGCTCTAGAGGGCCGGCCAAGGCTCTCCTCCGAGGGATATTCCTATATTCGGGATCCCCGCGACGAGAGGAACGCGTAGGCGCGAAGAATTCTCCGAGATCTCAATTTTCTTCCGAACCTCCGACGCCGTTCTTGGTTGTAAGTCCAAGATATCAAGGTAAGTATTGCTCACCTGCAGTAAGAGGCGGTTTTTCCGTGAGAATTTCCCTTAAAAGTTATTAAAAGAGATATTTCCTTTTTGTTAAAGTTTTTGCATGTGATCTTAGTTCATTATATGCTTATATATGTTTGATTAAGCACCCTATATGAGATTAGGGGCTAAGAAAGTTATGAGAAAAGAAAAGAGAAGATAAAGATAAGAAAAGAAAAGGCCAAGACCTTAAGAAATCCCCAAAAGTCAAGACTTAGGGATTTTAGCACGCAAGGTGCTCGAGAAAATGCCAAGGCATTTACAGATAAGAAAGAAAAGAAAGAAAAGCTATTTTATTTTCTAAGGCCAGTACCCGGCGTCCAAGGGCGTCGTTAAAGAAATCCAGGTGTCCAATTCCAAGGTCTTGGCCCTGGTAGACCAAGGTCTGCTCTATTAGGATTGGTGGCTCGCTACCCCAACCTTTTAGGGAACGCGCATATGAGATGGTACTTACGTCTTCAGTGGATCCAAGTGATTATTATTTTCAAGTATATGCTTTAGCAAAGTTTTCTAAAGTTTAAGAAAGTTTTCAAAGAGTTAAAGAAAGATTTTAAGTTAAAGGATTGCTAAAGTTTCAAGTTAAGCCAAGAAAAGTGAGTTAAGATTTATTAATGCTTGAGTATGCATGTTTTTGAGTTATACATGTTCTTAGTGTTTCTTTCAAGCATATAAGTATCGCATGTGATTTCATATTGTTCAAGAAGCATGTTTGCACATTTCGAGATTTTGTGAGCTAGATAGTACTTACTAAGCTTTATGCTTATAGATGCATTTCCTCTTACTGTAGGTAAAGGTAAAGACAAGCAATTCTGAAGGAAGGCGACAAGGCGATGCTGAGCGACGTGTGTGTGGTGGCTGATTTTGGAGAGATCCTTGAGACGAGACAATTTAGTTATTTGAATTACAATGTTTAAGTTTATTCAAATTCCAAGTTATTGTCTTATGGAGTTTTAGCGAACGTTTAAGCTTTGGATAGTCTTACATGCTCAATTTCGTAGAATAAAGATTCCATGCCATTTCATTTAGCATACATATCCTTATGATTGCATTGGATGAATAGAAGTGTGAGTAGTTTGAAATATTGATACTTTGTTGGAGATATTGATGCATGTGCCAAGATAGTACTAGTCCCCCATAGAATCAAGTTTTTATTGCTTAAACATGCTTAGAAAAGTTGCTTTCTCATTTCATAATCCCTTAGTGATGTTATAGAACTTTGTGTGATGAGTTTCAATGGTTAGAAGTTAAGTTTGGTACAAACTTTAGCCTAAAGTTTATATAGACTTTCATAACTTGCTAAATCTCGCAAAAGTCCTAATTTCAAGTTTATGGATTCATTTTGATTGGCTAAATTATTTAGAAAACTAGTATAGAGTATAGAAATGGTGTCATGATTTTGTATGGCTCGAAAGTATAGGTTTGGTGGAGTTTTGAAACAAGGCCTTGAATCTGAAATTCAGATTTCCAGGCGTGCCAGTCGACTGGTTCAGTATCAGTCGACTGGCCTATCGAACAGTAGCTTCTGTTTGATGCATCAGTCGACTGCCAAGAGGCCAGTCGACTGGTGCCGCGCCCAGAAACTTTCTGTGGCCGATACCAGTCGACTGGTCAGAGGGCAGTCGACTGGTACCGTTGCAATGAAGCTCTAGAGAAAGGAAGTATGTCATTGTATCATGCATGACTATTAGAGTTAGTATATCATAGATAGATTTAAATTGAGAAGAAAAAAAAAGATTTCCGCATTCTTAGTCGTGCATTAGAGTCAAGAAGTAAAGAAAGTAACGATTCGTCTAAGGCAGAGAAGGCGGGTCGCTACATCAAGGGCCTTGGTGACTGCACGACTTGGTAGATTATCGCCCACACGACGTCCAAGAGGGGAGGGTCATATGATAGAAGACTGGGACGTAAACGACGAGGTATATTTCTCCCGAGCTCCAGTTTTGTTTAGCTATGTTTTATTTGTGCCTTGTTGCTTTGTCTTGTCATTTCATGTATGTTAGTTTATTATTTTGATTTGATATCATAGTTAATAATTTACTAACTGGACCCCGAAGATAAACACGAAAATTGGCGATCCAAATCGACGTATTTTCCACGGTTAATTAATCCGAAATGTTACAAGGTCTTAACCTCGGTTTCGGCTAAGTTGTAATTTGGATTAATTATCACAGCAACGAGTCAGTCGCTAGAAGGACGGGTCTCTATTCGGGTTAAATTTTTAATCTGTAGACATAGAGATGTCTTTCATATACGACCCCGTGGTTGTCTTGGAAACCGCCAAGCCATACCAATAATTGGTATCAGAGCTGTGTTTCTGGTTTTGTGTATTTAGGATTCGGTTACTTTTCTGCACATTATCATGTATATTATTTTGCTGGATAAATATTTGGATGTGCGTAGGTTAACTTTGTGTTGCAGGCACTAGATTCTAACTATTATGGCAATTGTGTTGTTTGTATGTGATTGATTGTGTGTGATGTAAATTATTTGAATCCTTGGGGTTGACGAGGCTAGATAAGCTATTTAATTTTAGTAATTATATATGACATATGACACTTGTTTAGCCAAGCTTTCTATTTACTTTTGATCTAGATGACATGTACACTCCTTCGTGGAGTATAGATCAATGGATGTAAATAAGTAAGCTAGTTATCTCGGCTCGGGGAATCCTTCATGGTGGCTTGCGCATGGAGAGGATGGAGTGGACGAGGCAACGACACGACTGGAGGCACATTGGAGACCAAGGCCATAATAGTTGGAAAAATCTAGGGGTTTTTATTGCTCTATTATTATGGTTTATGTGCTTGTTGTGTATATGCATGTGAAAAACCTCAACACAAATAACTAAGTGGGAGAGGGACCCTAAGGGTCCCACGACCTCCATTACAATCTAACAAGTGATGCGAACAAGCCCGCGCGTAGGCTCTGAGTGTCTTCCTCCATAACGGATAGGCTTGTTCTGCGGATCACTAGGTTAGAAAAGATTATAGAAAATTATTGAAGAGCGTGTGTACTTCCCCAACGGAAGACACATAATCGGAAATAATTTTCTTAGTGTCGTGTAATGGTAAACACTTAGATATGAATATTAGTATCCTCCATAATGGAGTTACTGCTATTTTTGTATGACCGAAGAGGACCAACTATTAATTTTGCTTGTCAAAAAGTTAGGTTGACAAGATAGCAAAATTAATGGGTAAAACCTTCTCTCACAAATGTAGAATTTGTATACGTCCACACTAACGTGGCATGTGAAATTCTCGGTGTTTGAGGTGTTGGTAGATTTTGTAATAAATTATTTTGAGGTGTCAATTTATTTCAAAAATCTAAAGTGTGTGATTGTTATGGTTCTCTGGTATTTTAAAATGGATCTAGACCCACAGGACCTAATTGAAAGAGAAATCCAATTAAATTCCCCTAGTGATGAAATAGATTGGGAATTGAATATGGACTTTGTCTCTGCTGTCGAGTAACCCAAGTATGATCTTGTCGAGTTCTGTGCCGAAAAGCCTAGCAAGATTAACAATGAAGAGGAGTTCGAATATTTTAGGAAATGGCTAGTAGCAGACACGACTATTGAGTGTCATCAGAATCAGGCTTCTTCCGTTACTAGTAAAATATCAGAACTAGATGACCTCTTCGGGGAAAGTAATCGAGCCGCTAGGCATAAGGTCTTGCATAACTTGATGACAACTGTCTTGGTCGAAGGCATTCCTGTAAGGGAACATGTCCTCAAAATGATGGCTTGGCTGAAGGAGATGAAAATCCTTGGAGAAAAAATTGATGGGGAAACCCAGATCAATTTCATCCTCGTATCTCTACCGAAGAGTTTTGAGGAGTTCCGCCTAAGATACAATATGGACGAACGTATATATTCGTGGGTAGAACTTTTGACAGAACTCGAGGCGACGGAGGCGGTTTCTCTTCAGAGTTCACAGACTTTCATGGCTCAAGATATTTCTTCTTCTAAACCGAAAGGAAAGAAGAAGAAGAAACGGTCTGAGGCAAAGAAAGTCGCAAGATTATAGGGACCTCAGGGATGCATGAAGAAGCCGAAAGTCAAGTGCTTTGTGTGCAAGCAGTCAAGTCATTGGAAGACGGATTGCCCCCGCCGTCAGAGTTGTGATACAGGTATATTTTCTTCTTGTGTTGTTTTAACATGTTTAGTGGTGATATCTACCTGTACCTGGTGTGTAGATACGGATGCCTCTAATCATGTCTGCATTTTTGTGCAGGGGTTCCAGGAAACCTGACGGCTAGCTGAGGAGGATATTGCTAACTACATTGATGGCTAATGGAGATGACTTTTTGCAGTGGGTGTTTTGACTATTTTATTTATGTCTTTAGCATAGGTTGATATAGTTTTGGGTTTATAGATCATCTTTATGTACTTAATTTTGGAAAGAACTTTGTTCAGTTTCTGGAATAAGATATTTTCTATTGCTTTTATTTGTTAAAAGTGGAATAGAAGGAATGTCTATTAAAGTACATAGATAGACAATTAGTATATAAAACCAAAAGCACTCCCATGATGCAATTGGATGTTTAATAGCCTATCATCTTAACTAATGTATGGGAAATGTTCCTTCCAAGTAGAACCAAACAAATATTGGCTCTGAGGTTGGTCATGTTAACCTCTAATGGGATTCAAAAGAGGTCAACCAATGAGCCCTTGGGTTCATTGGTAAATGGAAGACTTGTCTTCCTTAAAATCTTTAACTCTCATTAGGGAAGTAACAATACCAAAGAGGCTTATCCTGAACCTTGGGGCATAGAGCCAAAAGTATGTATGAATTGGTTCATCATAATAAGTATAGGCCCTTAGACTATTCAGAATAGAGGTACCTTTAAATACCTTATTTATTTTATAAACAATTATTCAAAGGACTAACACCTCTAGGAATAGTTGAAGGAATTACTTATCAGACATTGGGATTCGATCCCAACTCCTTGCACCTAGTGTACCACAACAAGATGGTGAAACCATTGGAAGGAAGAAGGCCTCTTAAGGTAGATGATAAGCCACTCTAAGATAAGCTACATTTGTTCAAGTGGATAAGTCCTGGATACGACAGTATATATGAATGATTCTATCTAGGTTAAGTAGTCTCTTAAAATCATAGAAATGTAGACTAAGTGATGACTTAGTCTAAGACATGTTCGATTATGAGGAGTTTAGCACATGTGCTGAAGAGAGACATTTACAAGTTGGAATCTAGTGCATATGCTTGTAGGCTATCCTAAGGAAACAATAAGGTGGTTTAATAGTCTTAAGGATCAGAGGATATTCGTTGGAACGAATGTCTGATTCTTAAAGAAAGACTACAGAATAGACCACAAGTCCATAAGTACAATTACTCTGAGGTACATTCCAATCATAGTACCAACAGTACAAGAAGTTGTACCACAAGACACTGCACCTCGTGTCACAGAAGATACACAAAGGGTACCTTATCATAGTGGGAGGGTTGTCAGACAACCTGAAAGTCTCATGCTCTTGGAGAGTCTATGTACTAGGTCCTAAGTCAACATGAACTGAATCCCTAGACCTATGACAAGGATCATATGCTTTGAAGAGATAAATCCGGTTGTATAGGATTTGTCCAAAGGACGGATAATATTGTGTAAGATGTGACAAGAACGAAAGTGGTACTATTGTAAAATGCGTAGATAATATTTTATTAGATGGCAATAATAACGGAATATTATCAAACGTAAGGGTATGGTCGCCCATAGAAATATGAAAGACTTGGGAGAAGTAAGACACATCCTTGGGGATCAAAGATCTAAGGCATCTCCATACAAGGATGATGTGTTTATCCTGAGTTTCATATAAAACATTGTCCTAGCTTGTTCTAGCATGGATACCTCCAAATAAAGGCTTTGTGCTTTTCAGCTTTGGAGCTACTTGTACGATCGAAGGTATTGCTAGAGGGGGGGGTGAATAGCACTTTTTCGTTGAATTCTCTATACAAAGGTTAGCGCAATACAAAATAATATACAAAGAACGAGAGAACAATGCTAACACAGGAATTTACTTGGTATCCACCCGAACGGGTGATTAATCCAAGGATCCACGCGAGTACTCCACCTCCATTATGAAAAATCTCCATCAGGTGGAGAAACCTTTACAAAGGCATTGTCTTCCTCTTTACAGAATGCAATGAATAGAGACAGAGGAAAGTCAGAAGACTCTATGCACGAACATCACTTCGTTACAGTGAAAAACCGTCCCGTTCATGTAACGCCCCAAATTTCCCTCTCGAAAGTTGTAATGATTGAACAAGTGGCCATGAATAAAGTTATGAATTTAGTGGGGGAAATTGTGAATAAAGAAATATTAGGCACCTTTTTGACATGAAGTGAATGTGTGATAATCATGTTTATGTGTTATATTAATATTATGTTTAATATCATGCACATGAATGAATGAATATATTATGCATATGCATGTGTATGAACAAAATGATTAGCATTCTCTTGTTGGGCTTCGGTTATGTGGGCTTGAAGAAAAAATAAAAAGAGAAAGCAAAAAGAAGAGGAGGTGCCAAGGATTGAACCTTGGACCTCAAAGGAAAGCAAAGCCTTAAGAATGCTCATGTAACCAATTCACCTAGCAAGGGAGTGCTATTAGGAGGAAATGAGAAATCGTAGATGAATAGAAGATAAGTTAAGAGACACATGAAAATGAAGAGGCACCATTGATAGAGGTGGTTACCTTTTCACTCCATATAAAAGAGCATGGAAAGGGGAAAATGCTTATGGCATTTTCGGCCAAGAAAACTCCCATTTCACTTCCACCAAACCTTTCCTCTTCCTCCTCTCCCTCACCGAGATTCTAGAGCCGTCTTGCTGCCCCCGAACCGAGCCTCACCACTCTAAGGAAACCGGGAAAAGAAGAAGGGAGGAACAAGAGGAAACACCAAGTTTAAGAGCCCATTTTCTTCTCCAATGTTTAGGACATCTTTTGGGATTTTAGCGCAAGTGTAAGACTCCCTCACCTGCAACATAATGGCTTATTATGTGTATTTATGATCCCCTACAATTGCTTGTGATGTTGTGTGAAAAAAATGAAAGAAAAGACCATGAGGAACTTTCGGCCAAGGAAGTTTTTCTCACCTTTTGTTATGTTTAAAATTGGATAATGATTCTACATGCTTGTTGCTACTTTCTCATAGTAGATGAGTGATGAATGAATGATGTTCGAACACCCTTCATGATGTAGAGGATCAAATACATCTCGGCCAAGGGGTGGAAGTAAGTTGTTGCATGTGCATGAAGTAGGGTTTTGTTCTTGCATGTATTCCCTAGCTTATGTAATGTTTTTGGCCAAGAAATTTGGTAGAATCTATGCTAAATGACCTCTGTAATATTTGGCCAAAGGGCTTTAATTTAGGCCTTAAAACAGATTTATAAACCCTCATGAAGTTAAAGATGCTTCAAGTGATATACATGTGATGTATGTGTTTGTTTCATGTTGTACCATTCGGGTAGCCCCTGATCTAGGCCTTTCGAACCTAAATTCATGTTTATTTTTATGTTGTGATGCTTAGAAAAATGTTACATGTACCCTCATACCATGATAACCTAAGTAGAGTTACAAGCATGCACCTAAACTAGGGTTTAGTGAAGATTTGGACTACTCTTGTACTTGCAAATGATCTCTTATGTAAAAATATGTTTTTATTTCCATATTACATGAATCTTTATGCCATGACATCCAAGCTGTGAGTTTCGGCCAGTATTTAGAAGTACGGTTAAATAGATTCAAACTACGATTCATGAACCTAAATCAATAGTTAGTAAAGTTTTGACTACCCTTGTCTTTGTACATGACTCCTTATGTAAAGTATGCTTTTAATTCCATGATTATATGACTTTTATGCTTTGTTTACCTAGCTGTGAGTTTTTCCCAACTACTGGAATGAGGGCTAAAAATAGGTTCAATTACAAATCATGTACCTAAACTAATATGTAATGAAGTCTAGACTATCCTTGTACTTGTAAATGACCCCTTATGAAAAGTATACCTTTATTTCAATGTTGTATGAATTTTATGCTATGAAACCTCTCCTATAATGTTTTGGCCAGCATGTGTTAAGGTAAGAAAGGAATGCTAAAACTAATGTATTGCCTTGATTAAGACAAGTATGTTTATGAATGATGTGTTGGCAAGACTAGCATGATGTTTGCTTCACTTATATGTGTTTAAAGAAAAGTCTTATAATGTCATGTTATTTATGTTAATGATTATGCCAGGAAAAGTATGTCTATACTTATAAATGATTGAATGTCCATTGTACATTCTTTAGGAAAGAAAGAAAGAAAAGGAAAGAATGCATGTATGTATTTTACTTTAAAGAATGGCTTGTACTGGATCTTGAAAAAAATCCACGGTTCTGGACTATCGAAGCTGTCCCTAGGCTGAAAGATAGTAAGCCTAGAATGTAGACCCTGTAGGTCGGGATTAGCTACCTCGCATCCTACATAGGGGTATGCGCGCAAAAGAAAGAATGGGTACAAGCCGGGGACCCCAAGAAAGATGATGTATGCTTATGTTAAAGTATTACTTATTATGTTTTCTAAAGAGCATCCTAAATGTTTTAGCAAATCATATGTTTATGTTTGTATGCATTCATGTACCTTACGTGCCTTATGAGTTTTATGCTATACATGAATGTTATATGTCTTTCAAATATACGCGACATGCGGATTTAGTGAGTAGGAAAGAGCTTACTAAGTTTCGTACTTATAGTTGATTGCTTATGTTGCAGATCAACCTAGAAATTACTAAAGGAAAGGGAAGCTGCAGGAAGGGCTCGTGTGTGTGGTGGTTACTTGGTTGATCGATCCATTTTAGTGCCATTATAGACTTAGCACTTATCTTTATAAGAAAGCATGTGTTATACCTTATACTTGTTACTTGTTAAGACATGTGTAAAATCCGACACGTTTATTCCACTCTGAAAAATTTTCGGAAAGTCCCTAGAATTATTTGGGCTCTTAGATAAAATTTTAAGGAGTTAAATGGATAAGAACTAAAGCTTAAAGGGGCTTTTTGCCAAAATGTTCAAATTTAGGGGCAGAATGGTAAACGGTCCAAAATATTTGGACTAATATGGAAATTTCCATTACCTTATAAGCTGCCTTTTTCACTAATCACCGCAAGCCCTAGGTTGTAGCCGACTCAAACTCCCATGTTCATCGCGTTCTTCCCTTCCGGCCGAAACCGACGCAGCTTCTTCAACCTTCTTCTCCTGCTCAGCGACGGGCGTCGGTTGATCCTCCTCAGGCGAGAGTGCAGTGGGTGCAGGGGTGTCTCTTCCATCTCCGGCAGCTCCGCTGCAAGTTTTCTCCTGTCGGAGCTACGCAAGGACGATCGAGCAAGTGGTCTGGTTAGGGCAGCAGCTGTGATCTTCTGCCGCCGGCCACCGGGAGCACAACCTCGCAAATAAATAACCGGTATTAGACAGCAGGAGAGGGTGCTTGGCGCTCGGGATCTGAGGTAAGCTTGGTTGTTTGCATTAGAATCGGAACAGAGGGATTGAGCTAAGGAGGGGAATAAGAAACTGAATCCTTGTGTGTTGGCAGATCTGATTTCGGAAACTGGAATTTGGAACTTGGGCTCCAATCCCGCATCCTCTACATGCTGTGTGTTTCGACAGTGGAGCTGAGGCGAGGACACAGGATCGTCAGATTCGAAGCGAAGGGGTTGTGCCAAAGCCAATTCAGGTAGGTTTTGAGTTGTGTTGATTCGATTGGTGTGAGATACCAACTCTATTTGGAATGGATTCGATCTTGATCCTGTTCTTGCATCCTAGGATTTTCTGTTTGGAACCATAGTTGGAATTAGTTCTTCTTTAGGTTTGGTTTTGGTGCATATTGGGAATATGATCAGGTCTCATATTAATGCGTATGGGTTGGTTTCGGATGGTTTGTGCTGGGCACTAACAAGTCTGCCCTGCTCCTTGTATTTGCCGTGAGCTTGGATAGGAATGGTGAATCTAATGGGTGATGGTATTAGGTTAGTGTCTTCTTTAGAGTTGGATGATAATTGACCATTAATTTCAGTTGTGCTTATGGTTTTGGATTCGGGACAGATTGAATATATAAGGATAGGATGAGGTTTCAAGCTTGATTGAAGTTTTACAATTGGGTTTTGGTTCGGATTGGTTGCTGTTTTGGTTCCTCATTATGAGCTTTGATCTCGATTCTATTATGGGATCAGTAGTTGCAGCTCTTGTTTGTCTTTTGGAAGTATTCTGATCAAAGCTCTGCTCCTATTTGAGATTTCTACCGTGAGCCCTTTATTGCAATTTGGTCTTTGTGTAGCTGTACCAATTTGGTGTTCTTATGGGTTTTGTTTTGTTTGTCTCTGGTTGATCTGTGTATTGGGTTTGGGATGGTTGCTTCCTAGCTTTCATTTGAGGTAAAGAGGCTTATGTTTATATTTGTCAGGTAGCCATAAATTGACTTTGTTTCCCTCTGATTAGGTTTCAGTGTTGGAGATAATTCTGTATTGGATCTCTAACTTCAATTTTGGGATGTGATCAGTTGTATTTAATTCTTGAACATGGAATATGATTTGGATATGAGCTGTGGATATGGAAATAGATGTGAATCTCGTATGGATTAGGTTTGGTGTAGTGTATTGTGATACATGGTTGTGGACTTAGATCGCTGATGTTTAAATCTTGCAATTTACCTCTATTTGGAATTGAGTCCGTTTTAGTATTTGAATCTTGTGGTGTTTGCCACACGGTACTAAGATGATTAGGTTGGGTTTAGGTTTAATGGAAAATTAAACCTAATAATTTAAGTTGAGGGATTTGGAAGGTGGGATAAAACAAAATGGACTTAATCTTAAATTACATGAGGTAATGAAAAACCTTTCCATTTAATTAGAGGTAGTTAGATGGGAAAAGAATACATAGGTTAATCTTAGTATGGATTAGGAATTAATTAGCTAGTTATCATCTTTTGTAATAGCTAATTAAATACATCCTTGATACAGGGGCTTGATTTGGGATTATTGTTGCGGATTATTCTGGCGGGTGGTTCTATCTCCTTTTTGATACGGACTTCACCTATTTGGAGGCGGGTACCCTTTGACTTATCTATCTTGATATTGTCATTTTGTTATGCATAGAATGTTATAGATGGCAGTAAGATTCTACGCTATCCCTGGTTATTAGGTCTGTTTTGGATATTGCTGTTTATCCTTGTTTATTATGCCAGTTCTGTATACTTGTGGTTTCATCCCTGAGTTATTCTGCTATTAGTTCCTTACAGTCTCAGGTATTGTCATATCCATTTGTATGCTAGAGATCGGGGTATTGTCTCTTGCATTTGACCTTGAGGGATCTGTATCTCAGTTCAGTATACCTTGTAGGATACCTGTAGTTCCTGTTATAGGATTTCAGACTGAGACTTAGTATACTGAGGACTTGGGAGGGAGGTATGTGTATCTATCATACACCATCCTTGCACTATTGCATGCCGGCGATCAGCGACTCCCTTGTGGTTGAGCCTAATCGTCTTCCGGTACATGACGGGCACACACGGCCACTCATGGGTTAGTGGATACCGTAGATGTGTGCATTTGCCCTGTATTGCTCCGTTCGGCCACTATTGGAGGGTGAGCGCGGGCGTGGTAGCAAGCAGGGATCCCTTCTCGTACTGAGCCACGAGGAGATGAGAGCTTGACTCCCCCAATTGCTTGGGGTTAGGAGCATGGTCTCCGCCAGCATCCTGTCCACCCGGTCACTCAGGAGCAGTGATGGCAGGGTGTACAGTTGTCAGAGCCCTACCTTTTCAGACGTCCCTATGACAGGTGTACGTTGATCTGTCTGGTGTCAGGGGTGACACATGTCATTGCACCATGTGCATACTTTGCATCGCGCATTGTTTGCTGCACTTATTTGCTGCACTTGTTTGACATCGCATATTCTGGAGACTTGTTATCTGTGTTTATAGGCCTATTGGTTTTCCGTTGGTATTTCTTACCCTCTGTACAGGTTAGATGGATTCAGGTATGTACTACCAGTATTTTCAGTTCAGTCTTTCCCTATTGTTGATATGAGACTGTATTAGCAGAACTCTTGTTGTTGTATAACCTTCTATGCATATCTGTTGGGTATTCGCTGAGTTATGGACTCACCCCGTTGCCATATATGTTTATTTCAGGTTGATGTCTGCGAGGAGATCCCGAGCCGCCAGTCCCTAGCTCCAGAGGAGCTCCGCTTGGTTTTATTTTATGTTTTGTTTTGCTTATGGACCCTGTAGTATTTATTATGCTTCCGCTATTTGGATTTGAACATGTATGCACGTTCTATTTGATGGTATTGTACTTTTGAGTCCTATGTTGGACTTCGATCGGTTTTGGTTTTGTTCCTGCCCCCTGGCAGCTCAGGTGAGTTCGGATTTGGTTTTTCGATAGTTATACTCATATAACGGTTGTTCTGCTTATATCTGAGGCCTGTGGCCCTTTAAACTGCGTGGTTGTGCAAATATTTAACTGCGTGGAATGTTATATATATTGTGTGTGTGTAAATTGTCCGCCGGACAGGGGAGGTGCTGTCCGATTTTATATTGGGTCAGCGGCTCCTGGGTCTCGGGGCGTGACAATTTATTTTGGTATCAGAGCTCAGGTTGTCGGATACCTTGATTTCGTTTTTGCTTTTGGATCAGAGCTCAGGTTGTCGGACGGTGTTTATCTGTTTATCTGTACCAATTATTTTTGGTATTTTTGGTATCAAGCCCAGGATGCGGGATACCATCGATTCGTGGATTTCTCGGAATTTAAATCTGACACTGAACTGGTAGGTGTCGGAGCTCGGGTTTGATGTTATTCATCCGAGTACATTACGGATTTTTAAAGCCGTGGTTGCGATACGACGGTAATTTGGGGACTTGGCAGCGACAGGACTTCTCCAGGCGGCAAAAGGTATATCTTTCTAATACTATCTTAGCTTTAATGCTCAGTATTAGATTTTGGATGGGTTAGACTATCCCAGCTTGGTGGGATCATATATTCATGCTGGATGAATAGAGATATGTAGACTTGGGTTAGTTGGATTGACATTTGTCAATCTATCCTATTCGTGATCGTTTATGTGAGCGATTAGTGACATATTACGGATGAGATCTTAGAGCAGAGAATGTTCATTCTCTAGTAGCCCCGGTTGTTGAATCGGAAAGCCAAGGTCGAATATGTCGACAATCTATTGGAGGTTTATTCTTTTGATCCTTCTAGACCTTACTATTTATAGTATGCGTTCTAGCTATTGTTAGCTTAGCGAGAACTAGGGATGGCTTATTGTTGTTGGCTCGATCAGCTTAGGATCGACTTACCCTAGTTCAAGGAGTTTCAGACAGTTGGGTCGTTCGTGCCAAGTTAGGTGACCTGGAAGGCACGTGTATAGTGCATGACCTATTTTTATGTAGAAGGGTAGCATGAGCTACATATTATTACCGTTAGTGGATTGTTACATCCTATTCCCTGATAACTTTGACCATGAATCACCTGTACCACGTTGATGACCTAGAGGGTACAGCTTGATTGGTGACTTAGGCCGATGCAGAAAAGTGTGAAGCTAGTTGCTTGACACTTATGAGTTACCGCTTGTACTTGGTTGAATAACTAAAAAGGTATATACGGACTTATGATTTGCGTGGAGGCAAATCACTTATAAGACTAGGTCACCTCTAGTTAGATATTATTGCGGACAACTTGTGGAAAAATAAAGGAATTGCTTTGTGAGTATGTTGAGGTACTCCTGAGAGATAACATGTTTCTATCTCCTTGTTATGGAGTAGGACCTTAGAGGGTTTTGACCATAGAGTGGAGGAGTTAGACTGTAATGGATTACGAAGCGATGGTCGGTGTGATTTGCTAGTTGCTACTCTATGCTATGAGGGATCTTGACTCATAGATTTAGTGTATGTGGTTGGATAATCTCGATGGAGCATCGGGATGTACGATCCGCTAGGGTGCGGAGAATGTGGAGTTAGCTATATCCCTACTTTCCGTTGAGATATTGGACATTAATAAGGAGGTTAAAGATGTCCACTGGTTTTTAGTTATTATACCCCCATCGTGGACCTATATGTCCACCGGATGATAAGGTTGTTATCACTGTGGACTTTCTCGTTGGTGTTGAAAGGTGGATCGAGATTGATGAATCTCTATGATGTGTTGTATTTTGAAGATTCAATTAGTGGAAATGAACCTACCAGATTTGTAGCTTTGTGATGAAGCATTGGGTGGATAAATGATCTTTTGGTGGTTGATTGTTTAGGAAGTCTGTTATTGATAGCAGCATATGGTATAACATATTGGAACAATCTTCAAATTATATGTTATCTGTTGACGGTTTATTGGAGGATATATATATAAATATATCTGACTTGTGATGTTTTGGAGGATGTTATTGACTTGGAGATACTTGGCGATACTCATGGTTTTGACGTATTACGTTCGTGGATCGAAGTATGGACTTGGCGCCAGTGATCTTTGGATTGAGCGCCCTGGATAGTTGTGATGATTGAATGGTTGTTCGGGTATATCTGGTTATCGGATGATTACCTCTGGACTGATAACTCTAGTTGCTCCGTAGCAGTGTAACCTTAGGGTATCAGATGAAGTGGCTACTCATGATGAGTACAAACATGTTTTGATGCTAGTGTGTGCCGTATGAGGAATGATGAAATTTGGGGACCAAATTTTTATTAGTGGGGGAGGATGTAAAATCCGACACGTTTATTCCACTCTGAAAAATTTTCGGAAAGTCCCTAGAATTATTTGGGCTCTTAGACAAAATTTTAAGGAGTTAAATGGATAAGAACTAAAGCTTAAAGGGGCTTTTTGCCAAAATGTTCAAATTTAGGGGCAGAATGGTAAACGGTCCAAAATATTTGGACTAATATGGAAATTTCCATTACCTTATAAGCTGCCTTTTTCGCTAATCACCGCAAGCCCTAGGTTGTAGCCGACTCAAACTCCCATTTTCATCGCGTTCTTCCCTTCCGGCCGAAACCGACGCAGCTTCTTCAACCTTCTTCTCCTGCTCAGCGACGGGCGTCGGTTGATCCTCCTCAGGCGAGAGTGCAGTGGGTGCAGGGGTGTCTCTTCCATCTCCGGCAGCTCCGCTGCAAGTTTTCTCCTGTCGGAGCTACGCAAGGACGATCGAGCAAGTGGTCTGGTTAGGGCAGCAGCTGTGATCTTCTGCCGCCGGCCACCGGGAGCACAACCTCGCAAATAAATAACCGGTATTAGACAGCAGGAGAGGGTGCTTGGCGCTCGGGATCTGAGGTAAGCTTGGTTGTTTGCATTAGAATCGGAACAGAGGGATTGAGCTAAGGAGGGGAATAAGAAACTGAATCCTTGTGTGTTGGCAGATCTGATTTCGGAAACTGGAATTCGGAACTTGGGCTCCAATCCCGCATCCTCTACATGCTGTGTGTTTCGACAGTGGAGCTGAGGCGAGGACACAGGATCGTCAGATTCGAAGCGAAGGGGTTGTGCCAAAGCCAATTCAGGTAGGTTTTGAGTTGTGTTGATTCGATTGGTGTGAGATACCAACTCTATTTGGAATGGATTCGATCTTGATCCTGTTCTTGCATCCTAGGATTTTCTGTTTGGAACCATAGTTGGAATTAGTTCTTCTTTAGGTTTGGTTTTGGTGCATATTGGGAATATGATCAGGTCTCATATTAATGCGTATGGGTTGGTTTCGGATGGTTTGTGCTGGGCACTAACAAGTCTGCCCTGCTCCTTGTATTTGCCGTGAGCTTGGATAGGAATGGTGAATCTAATGGGTGATGGTATTAGGTTAGTGTCTTCTTTAGAGTTGGATGATAATTGACCATTAATTTCAGTTGTGCTTATGGTTTTGGATTCGGGACAGATTGAATATATAAGGATAGGATGAGGTTTCAAGCTTGATTGAAGTTTTACAATTGGGTTTTGGTTCGGATTGGTTGCTGTTTTGGTTCCTCATTATGAGCTTTGATCTCGATTCTATTATGGGATCAGTAGTTGCAGTTCTTGTTTGTCTTTTGGAAGTGTTCTGATCAAAGCTCTGCTCCTATTTGAGATTTCTACCGTGAGCCCTTTATTGCAATTTGGTCTTTGTGTAGCTGTACCAATTTGGTGTTCTTATGGGTTTTGTTTTGTTTGTCTCTGGTTGATCTGTGTATTGGGTTTGGGATGGTTGCTTCCTAGCTTTCATTTGAGGTAAAGAGGCTTATGTTTATATTTGTCAGGTAGCCATAAATTGACTTTGTTTCCCTCTGATTAGGTTTCAGTGTTGGAGATAATTCTGTATTGGATCTCTAACTTCAATTTTGGGATGTGATCAGTTGTATTTAATTCTTGAACATGGAATATGATTTGGATATGAGCTGTGGATATGGAAATAGATGTGAATCTCGTATGGATTAGGTTTGGTGTAGTGTATTGTGATACATGGTTGTGGACTTAGATCGCTGATGTTTAAATCTTGCAATTTACCTCTATTTGGAATTGAGTCCGTTTTAGTATTTGAATCTTGTGGTGTTTGCCACACGGTACTAAGATGATTAGGTTGGGTTTAGGTTTAATGGAAAATTAAACCTAATAATTTAAGTTGAGGGATTTGGAAGGTGGGATAAAACAAAATGGACTTAATCTTAAATTACATGAGGTAATGAAGAACCTTTCCATTTAATTAGAGGTAGTTAGATGGGAAAAGAATACATAGGTTAATCTTAGTATGGATTAGGAATTAATTAGCTAGTTACCATCTTTTGTAATAGCTAATTAAATACATCCTTGATACAGGGGCTTGATTTGGGATTATTGTTGCGGATTATTCTGGCGGGTGGTTCTATCTCCTTTTTGATACGGATTTCACCTATTTGGAGGCGGGTACCCTTTGACTTATCTATCTTGATATTGTCATTTTGTTATGCATAGAATGTTATAGATAGCAGTAAGATTCTACGCTATTCCTGGTTATTAGGTCTGTTCTGGATATTGCTGTTTATCCTTGTTTATTTTGCCAGTTCTGTATACTTGTGGTTTCATCCCTGAGTTATTCTGCTATTAGTTCCTTACAGTCTCAGGTATTGTCATATCCACTTGTATGCTAGAGATCGGGGTATTGTCTCTTGCATTTGACCTTGAGGGATCTGTATCTCAGTTCAGTATACCTTGTAGGATACCTGTAGTTCCTGTTATAGGATTTCAGACTGAGACTTAGTATACTGAGTACTTGGGAGGGAGGTATGTGTATCTATCATACACCATCCTTGCACTATTGCATGCCGGCGATCAGCGACTCCCTTGTGGTTGAGCCTAATCGTCTTCCGGTACATGACGGGCACACACGGCCACTCATGGGTTAGTGGATACCGTAGATGTGTGCATTTGCCCTGTATTGCTCCGTTCGGCCACTATTGGAGGGTGAGCGCGGGCGTGGTAGCAAGCAGGGATCCCTTCTCGTACTGAGCCACGAGGAGATGAGAGCTTGACTCCCCCAATTGCTTGGGGTTAGGAGCGTGGTCTCCGCCAGCATCCTGGCCACCCGGTCACTCAGGAGCAGTGATGGCAGGGTGTACAGTTGTCAGAGCCCTACCTTTTCAGACGTCCCTATGACAGGGGTACGATGATCTGTCTGGTGTCAGGGGTGACACATGTCATTGCACCATGTGCATATTTTGCATTGTGCATTGTTTGCTGCACTTATTTGCTGCACTTGTTTGACATCGCATATTCTGGAGACTTGTTATTGAGACTATATGCCTATTGGTTTTCTTTGGTATTTCTTACCCTCTATACAGGTTAGATGGATTCTGGTAAATATCTACTTAGGTATGTTCAGTACTAGTCTTTCCCTACTGTTGCTATGAGACTGTAGTAGCTGAACTCTTATTGTTGTATAACCTTCTATGCATATCTGTTGGGTATTCGCTGAGTTATGGACTCACCCCGTTGCCATATATGTTTATTTCAGGTTGATGTCTGCGAGGAGATCCCGAGCCGCCAGTCCCTAGCTCCAGAGGAGCTCCGCTTGGTTTTATTTTATGTTTTGCTTTGCTTATGGACCCTGTAGTATTTATTATGCTTCCGCTATTTGGATTTGAACATGTATGCACGTTCTATTTGATGGTATTGTACTTTTGAGTCCTATGTTGGACTTCGATCGGTTTTGGTTTTGTTCCTGCCCCCTGGCAGCTCAGGTGAGTTCGGATTTGGTTTTTCGATAGTTATACTCATATAACGGTTGTTCTGCTTATATCTGAGGCCTGTGGCCCTTTAAACTGCGTGGTTGTGCAAATATTTAACTGCGTGGAATGTTATATATATTGTGTGTGTGTAAATTGTCCGCCGGACAGGGGAGGTGCTGTCCGATTTTATATTGGGTCAGCGGCTCCTGGGTCTCGGGGCGTGACACCTAGCACACAGACCCACAGCAAAAAGAATATCCGGTCGACTAGCTGTGAGGTACAGCAAACTACCTATCATGCTTCGATATTGAGTCAAGTCAACAGGTTTACCACTCTCATCATTGTCTAATTTTGTGTTTGTGGCCATGGGAGTGGTTACCTCTTTTGAATCACTCATATTGAATTTTTGAAGCATTTCATGTATATACTTTGATTGGTGCATATGGATACCATCGCGAGTTTGTTTGATTTCAAGTCCAAGGAAGAAAGTCAACTCTCCCACTAGACTCATTTCAAATTCACTCTTCATGTGTCCAATGAATTCATTTAAATAGCCCTTATTATTTGAGCCACAAATTATGTCATCGACATATACTTGGGCTACAAAAATATTGTCACCATCTCTTCGTAGAAATAGTGTGGGGTCTATTTGGCCTCTAACGAAGCCCTTCTCAATCAGGAATGTCGACAACCGCTCATACCAAGCCCGGGGTGCTTATTTAAGACCATAAAGTGCCTTTTTGAGCTTGAATACGTGGTTTGGAAATTCGGTATTCTCAAACCCCGGTGGTTGTTCGACGTAGACCTCTTCTCTAATCAAACCATTCAGAAAGGCCGATTTTACATCCATTTGAAATAATTTGAAGCCACGATGCGCAGCAAAAGCTAGCATCAATCGGATGGACTCTAATCGTGCTACGGGAGCATAGGTCTCATCATAATCAAGGCCTTCAACTTGACTATAGCCCTTGGCTACCAAGCGTGCCTTGTTTCTAATGATTTCTCCCTTATGGTTCAATTTGTTCTTGAAGACCCATTTGGTTCCAATGATGGTGGTCTTCTTGGGTCTAGGGACTAAGTCCCAAACTTGACTCCTTTCAAATTGACCTAGTTCATCTTGCATTGCAATGATCCAATCGGGATCATTTAATGCTTCATCAATTTTTCTAGGTTCAATTTTGGAAATTAAGGCAACTTCATTAGCCTCATTCCGGAAGAATGATCTAGTTCTCACCCCATGATGGATGTCTCCAACAATTTGGTCTTGGGGATGACTAGAGGCTAATCTAGTTTGCCTTGGTGTTGGTGGTGCTTCTTGAATGGGTTCACTAGACATAAGGTCAGCCTCAGGATCCGGCTGATCTATGGGTGGTCTAGGTTCACCGTCATCAGACTCATTGTTGATGCAGTCTGGCCCTGATTGTTGCTTTGGTGTTGACACCGATTTAAGTTTAGGTGGATGATTGTTGATTATGATTAAGTCCTAATCGGGGATCAGGCATGGTATCGAAAATCCTAACCTGGAGGGTTAGGTGTTGAAAATCCTAGTCTGGGAGGCTAGGTGCTTGAAAAAATCCTAGCTTGGAGGGCTAGGTGTTGGAAAAGTCCTAATTCGGAAAGGTTGGGTGAAAAGTCCTAGCTTGGAGGGCTAGGTGAAGAGTCCTAACTTGGAGGGTTAGGTGCAAATTCCCATCCTGGAGAATTAGGTGAAAAAGTCCTGGCTTGGAGGGTCAGGTGCCTAGCTTGGAGGGCTAGGTTGGATGAAGTTCTAACTCGGAAGGGTTGGGTGAAAAGTCCTAGCTTAGAGGGCTAGGTGAAAAGTCCTAGCTTGGAGGGCTAGGTGAAAAGTCCTAACTTGGAGGGTTAGGTGCAAATTCCCAACTTGGAGAGTTACATGGAAAATCCTTAGCTTGGAGGGCTAAGGTGGCTGGAAACTTAGCTTGGAGGGCTGAGTTTGAGTCCCTGGATCAGTCTGGTGATCGATCAGGGATTCTGGCACACTGCTCCTTCGTGGATCGGTCTGGTGACCGATCCAGCGATGACTGTTCGGTCGGGTGACCGATCAGGGAGCACACAGTGAGGTTGGGAACCTACTGTGCTGCTCCTGATCGATCTGGTGACCGATCAGGGAGTATGCGTTTCACCCATTGACTGGCTCCTGATCGGTCTGGTGACCGATCAGGGAGTGAGCAGTGAGGTTGAGTTCTCTTGCTGAACTGCTCCTGATCGGTCTGATGACCGATCAGGTTTACTGTGCAGATTGTTCCGGAGAACGATCAAGCGTCGCAGGTTCCTCTCTATGATCGATCAGGACGGAGCCTGATCGGTCTGGTCAGGTTCTGATCGGTCTGGTGACCGATCAGGAGGCTGCCTGATTGGTCCGATGACCGATCAGAAGTCTTAGCCTGCGAAACTCAGAAATCGCCCAATATAAGGGTGGATCGGTCTGGTGAACGATCCACGACCTGGGATCGGTCTGGTGATCGGTCCAGGAGAATCTCAAAGAAATCGTGATTTCTGATTGAGCGTTGGGGATCAATCAGGACGGAGCCTGATCGGTCTGGAACCAGCCTGATCGGTCTGGTGACCGATCAGGAGGCTCTCTGATCGGTCCGGTGACCGATCACTTTAATTCAAATTGCATTGTCAGACGCTCTGAACGCGTCTGAACACAACCGATTCGCTGCCACTTTCCTCTGATATTTGATATGCTGGTTGATTTGCTGTTCTAATACTCTGATCAAGCTACAGGTGACAGGGAAGGATTCAAACACTTAAGGAGAGGTCAATGGAGACTTTCCTTGGAGCAGGTTTGTCCATTTTCCCATCTCAGGTTGCAACGGCGAGCTGCAGACTGGAGCGGAGACTGGAGCTTGACTGAGGGGAGCTCAGTGAGTCCAGAGATAGCTCAGTAGAGGCTGGCATTGGCAGTTGAGTAGCTGGGAGCTACAGAGATGTTGTCACCTGGTGCTATGTGAAGAATCAAAAAGGGCGGTGGATGTCTTCGTGGAAGCAAGTCTTGCGAACTATTGTTCTTGCCGTGCCTTGAGTTCTCCACAACTTGTCTGCTGTGTTCTTGCGATCTTCATCACTTTTGAGCAAGCAATTGAGAAGCAACCATCGTTTACTTGAGCGCTAGAAGGAGAAAACAAGAGGCTTGGAGTCCGACAGTGGGAAGACACGGAGAAGGGTTCTTGCGTGAGATCGCCACTGGGTGGAGCTCAGGGAAGCTTGCTGTGTTTTTATCCTTGCTAAGTGTTTGAGTAAGATCCTTCTTGTTGTTTCTTTGTGCTTAAACTATATCCTTTTTTGAAACACATTGTGGAGAGGTTTCTCCACCGAGAAGGACGTTGCTGATTTATCCGGTGATAACCGGGGCTTGATCTGCCGATGATCAAGGGATCGCCCACCTTAAGGGCACGCCAAGGAGTAGGGGCAAGTTATCCCCGAACCTTGTAAACCCTCCTTGTTAGCGATCTTGCTAGTTGTGTTTGTTTTGTTTCCGTTACGTTTTCTGCATAATCTGTTTTCTACTCTTTCCGCTGTGCTACTGATATTTAAGTTGCAGAAATCGCTATAAGTGTTCAAGTTGCAAGTGGTTGGCTATATTCACCCCCCCCTCTCTAGCCATCCGATCCCAACAAGTGGTATCAGAGCTTGGGGCTCTGTTTACGGCTTAACATCCAAGAGTTATCAACAAGATGGCTTCGAGAGAAGGATTCTCCACCACCCGACCTCCATTCTTTGATGTCGCCGACTTTCAATATTGGAGATCAAAGATGGAATACTACTTGAAGATGGATATCCATACTTGGTTCGCGGTGAAGGAGGGATTCACCCCTCCTAAGGATGACGAAGGCAAAGAACTTGAGTCATGGAGGTGGACTGCCGAACAAACAAGGAAGAGTGAAGCCGACGCGAAGGCGGTTGTCACTCTACAATGTGGCATGAACAAAGACCAACTCATCAAGGTTGGTCCTTTCACAAGTGCAAAGGACTTGTGGAACAAACTCATTGAGCTCCATGAAGGCACCCGAGACTCTAGGATTGCAAAGAGGGACATGTTCCTCAATCAACTCCAAAATCTCTCCATGAAGGAGAATGAGTCGGTAAGTGAGCTCCATAGCCGGTTCAAGGAAGTCCTCAATGGGCTTCATTCAATTGATGAAAAGGTCGAGAATCGCGACCTTTTGAGGTATGTCTTGAAAGCATTTCCGAGGAATGCTTTGTGGTCATCCATGGTGGATGCCTACAAAGTATCCAAGGATTTATCTATTGTGAAATTAGATAATTTATTTTGTGAGATGGAATTGCATGAGATGGCTAACAAAGGCCCCAATGAGATGGGGATTGCCTTAGTTGCAGGGGACCGGATCAACAAGAAGAAGAAGGAGAAGAAGAAGAAGGAGAAAGAGGTCTCATCATCTTCATCTTCTTCCGGATCCGAATCCAATTCCGAGGAAGATGGCAGCGGCTCCTCTTCATCCGAAATGACCAACTTTGTGAGGAGGATGATGCGAAGAGACCGACGTTTCAAAAGTAGAGGTAACACTAGTGAATCCAAACTTGATCAGAATAATGCATCTTGCTTTGAGTGTGGTAGGAAAGGGCATTTTAAGAATGAGTGTCCGAAGATTAAGAAGAAGGAGGAGAAATCCAAAAGAAAAGAAGAGAAATCCAAGAAGAAGAAGAAAGCTTTGAAGGCTTCTTGGGATGAGTCATCCTCTAGCTCATCCGATGATGAGAAGGAGGAGAAGAGCACAAGGCAAGTGGCACTCATGGCTCTTGGAGAGGAGAGCAGTGATGAATCTTCAAGCTCCGCAAACACGGCTTCATCATCTTCGGATGATGAAGAGGTAACTTCTCCCGAGCTTGAAAAATGTTGTAGAGCAATTGCATGTTTAACCAGTATGCTTAAGAAATCCAAAAATAAAGTTAAAGCATTGCAAGTAGAAATTGCTCAATTGAAAGCTTCTAGGGATGATAACATTGATGACTTGCATGTTGAGTTACTAGAAGATGAAATCAAATCATTGAAACATGAAATTGAAACTTTGAAATCCTCTATGGTTGAGGAAGTAAGTGAGTTGCATGATAACTTGTTAGTAGAGGAAAACCAATCCTTGAAGAGTGAAGTTGAGAAGCTCAAGAATATTCTTGGGAAATTCTCAAATACCTCTAAGACCCTAGATATGATCCTAAATGCCCAAAGAGCGGTTTACAATAGGGCCGGTATTGGTTACCACCCTAAGGAACCCTCATTTGTATCTCTCATGTCTAGGACTGACATGAGACAATCTAGGACACCCAAGGTTGTCAAGGCATGGGTGCCTAAGTCATGTTTAGTTGGCACTTTAGGTCCCAAGGTTTGGGTACCTAAAACTTCTATTTTTCGAATTGTGTAGGTTATGATTGAGGGGGAGCATCAATCAACTTGGTTCGTTGATAGTGGATGCTCCAAACACATGACTGGGGATAGAACATTGTTTACCACACTTCACAAGAAAAGTAGAGGTAATGTATCATTTGGTAACAATGGTAGTCTTAAGGTCATAGGAATAGGAGACATTCAAATATCCGAATGTCTTAGAATCTCAAACGTCCTTCTAGTCAAGGGGATGAAGTTTAATCTCCTAAGTGTTAGTCAATTGTGTGACACGGGTTACACAATTGACTTCCAACCAAGTCAATGTCTAGTTAGACAAAATGACACTTTGGACACGGTACTAGTAGGAGCAAGAGTAGACAATATTTATCAAGTCTCATTTAAAAGTGCTACTAATGCTTTTGTTAAGTGTCTCATGTCAAAAGAAGAAGAGTCCACCCTTTGGCACCGGAGATTAGCTCATGTCAATATGAAGAACATCTGGAAGTTGGCCAACAAGGGACTAGTTCGAGGCATACCGAGCATCAAGTATGGAAAAGACAAATTATGTGATGCGTGTCAAATGGGTAAGCAAACAAAATCTGCACATAAAGGTAAAAGCGCTGTAAGTACTTCCAATGCATTAGATTTACTTCATATGGATCTGTTTGATTGTAGTACCATCATATCATTGAATGGAAGTAGATATTGCTTTGTGATTATTGATGATTTCACTAGATATACATGGACCTACTTTTTGAAATATAAGTACCAAACCTTAGATATTTTCATTTCTTTCTGTAGAAGAGTTGAAAATGAGAAATCATTAACAATTAAGACAATTAGAAGTGATCATAGAGGTGAATTTCAAAACGAAAGGTTTTTAAAATTTTGTCAAGATAGGGGTTATAGACATGAGTTTTCTACTCCTAGAACACCACAACAAAATGGTGTTGTAGAGAGAAAGAATCGTGTACTTCAAGAGGCTGCACGAAGCATGCTTAATGAGTACTCACTCCCGAGTTACTTATGGGCTGAAGCTGTAAATACAGCTTGCTATGTGCAGAATCGAGTCCTCATCCATAGGTTTTTAGGAAAGACTCCACATGAACTTTGGTTTGGGAAACCACCTACGGTTAAACATCTTAGGGTGTTTGGTTGTAAAGTGTTCATCCCAAACACCAAGGATCACCTTGGAAAGTTCACGGCAAAGACTGATGAAGGGATACTACTCGGGTACTCCCTCGTTAGTAAAGCCTACCGAGTCTACAACAAGAAAACTAGATTAGTTGAAGAGTCTTCTGATGTGGTTTTTGAAGAAATTGCCAAATCAATTGACCAATCAGAAAATGTAGAGGAGTTCAACTCGAACTTAAGGAGACTAAGTTTGAATGAAATTCCAAGTGTTGTTGATGGTGATGAGTCTGATGACGGTGACCTAGACAACCCATTGATCAGCCGGATCCTGAGGCTGAACTTGTGTCTAGTGAACCGTTCAAGAAGCACCACCAACACCAAGGCAAACTAGATTAGCCTCTAGTCATCCCCAAGACCAAATTGTTGGAGACATCCATCAAGGGTTAGAACT
>JAGFNQ010000339.1:0-73461 GCA_024364735.1 Boesenbergia rotunda | reverse complement strand
ACCGGAGAAGAGGAAACCGAGCCGTGGACACCGGCACGGGCTAGAGCGCGATAAACTACCAATCTCGGCGGATTTTCCATTGGGAGATAGAAGGTAAGCTTTAAGTTGATTCCGGTTGTTCTTTGAGGGATTCTGATGATCCGATCGTGTACCCTTGCTTTGCATCATGGATTGTTAGGTGGATTCTGTTCTGTGCGATCGGGAGTTTTGGCTGTGGAGATCAGTTTGGGCTTAGGTAAGGGGATGCTCTTGTTTAATTGGTAGTTTTGTTTATTGCCCTGTGATGGAGTAGCTGTAGCGGGTTCTATTCGAGTTGTTGAGACTTCGGGTTCCAGCTAATTGAACTCCACTCTTGCACAGCTTCATCCGGTCCAGGCTTGAGGAGCTATCTGGAAGTGGCAGTGTGAGCTGTGGAAGATCCATGCCGTGAGTCTTAAGGTAATCGTATCTTGTTTAGATTGGTTCTATATACTTCAAGAACTAGTGGAATTTAGTGTAGGTTGTTCAAATCTGCTCAGTTGATTGGATTTGGATCGATTTGTAAATTTAAACCTGGCTGTGTAGAGAAACTGTGATGATTTGGGTTTTGGGATGAACATTAGCTTGCGGCCCTATGTCACAGCCGTGAGTTGTTAATTTGTAATTGGAATAGGTTGTAGGGATTAAAATCAAACCTAATTATGCTACTTAGGATTGAGGGATTGGATCTAATTTCAATTATAAGAGGTAATCTTATTTGGGTTTGTTTAGCCTTGCCTTAGTTGTTGCCAGGTGATACCCTGCTATGATATGCTAGTGTTGTTTCATAGTTGTGCCTAACTATTGGATGTGTTGGTTGATTGGCAGTTCTTCACCTTATATCTGGTTGTAGCTTAACCTAGAGGCTTTGGTGATGATACTATGCTAGAAGCCACCAACAGTGAAGGAAAATGGTTGGGATTTGATTCGATACTGGTTGGATCAGTTTAGATAACTTGGTACTAGGATTTTACAGTGTTGGCCACATGATACCTGGGTAATGGGGGTTAAGATTGGGTTTAGTATGAAGCATAACCCTAATGATCTACGTGTGGTGAATTCGAATTGAGGGTTGGACCTAATTTAATTACGAGGAGTAATTAGAAACCGTACTATTTAATCAGACGTAATTAAATGAAAAGGGGACAACTGGTTTAAACCCTACAACGGATTAGGGATTAATTAGCTAGTTGTTATTTGTGTAATAGCTAATTAATTACATCCTTGATACAGGAGCTTGATCGGATTATTATTTGACGGGTGGTTCTGTCTCGATTGATACGGACTTCACCTATTCGGAGGCGGGTACCCTTTGACTTATCTATCTTGATATTGTCATTTTGTTATGCATAGAATGTTATAGATAGCAGTAAGATTTTACGCTATCCCTGGTTATTAGGTATGTTCTGGATATTGCTGTTTATCCTTGTTTATTATGCCAGTTCTGTATACTTGTGGTTTCATCCCTGAGTTATTCTGCTATTAGTTCCTTACAGTCGCAGGTATTGTCATATCCATTAGTATGCTAGAGATCGGGGTATTGTCTCTTGCATTTGACCTTGAGGGATCTGTACCTCAGTTCAGTATACCTTGTAGGATACCTGTAGTTCCTGTTATAGGATTTCAGACTGAGACTTAGTATACTGAGGACTTGGGAGGGAGGTATGTGTATCTATCATACACCATCCTTGCACTATTGCATGCCGGCGATCAGCGACTCCCTTGTGGTTGAGCCTAATCGTTTCCGGTACATGACGGGCACACACGGCCACTCATGGGTTAGTGGATACCGTAGATGTGTGCATTTGCCCTGTATTGCTCCGTTCGGCCACTATTGGAGGGTGAGCGCGGGCGTGTAGCAAGCAGGGATCCCTTCTCGTACTGAGCCACGAGGAGATGAGAGCTTGACTCCCCCAATTGCTTGGGGTTAGGAGCGTGGTCTCCGCCAGCATCCTGGCCACCCGGTCACTCAGGAGCAGTGATGGCAGGGTGTACAGTTGTCAGAGCCCTACCTTTTCAGACGTCCCTATGACAGGTGTACGATGATTCTGTCTGGTGTCAGGGGTGACACATGTCATTGCACCATGTGCATATTTTGCATTATGCATTGTCTGCTGCACTTATTTGCTGCACTTGTTTGACATCGCATATTTCTGGAGACTTGTATATGAGACTATATGCCTATTTGTCTTCTTTTGGTATTTCTTACCCTCTATACAGGTTAGATGGATTCTGGTAAATGTCTACTTAGGTATGTTCAGTACTAGTCTTTCCCTACTGTTGCTATGAGACTGTAGTAGCTGAACTCTTATTGTTGTATAACCTTCTATGCATATCTGTTGGGTATTCGTTGAGCTATGGACTCACCCCGTTGCCATATATGTTTATTTCAGGTTGATGTCTGCGAGATCCCGAGCCGCCAGTCCCTAGCTCCAGAGGAGCTCCGCTTGGTTTTATTTTATGTTTTGTTTTGCTTATGGTCCCTGTAGTATTTATTATGCTTCCGCTATTTGGATTTGAACATGTATGCACGTTCTATTTGATGGTATTGTACTTTTGAGTCCTATGTTGGACTTCGATCGGTTTTGGTTTTGTTCCTGCCCCCTGGCAGCTCAGGTGAGTTCGGATTTGGTTTTTCGATAGTATACTCATATAACGGTTGTTCTGCTTATATCTGAGGCCTGTGGCCCTTTGAACTGCGTGGTTGTGCAAATATTTAACTGCGTGGAATGTTATATATATTGTGTGTGTGTAAATTGTCCGCCGGACAGGGGAGGTGCTGTCCGATTTTATATTGGGTCAGCGGCTTCCGGGTCTCGGGGCGTGACAATTTATTTTAGCTCAATTGGTACCAGGATTCATAAACTTTAGTACTTAGCCTGGAGGTCTAGAGTTCGAATCCTGGGGAAGGCAAAAATCCACTGGCCAGGGGTGGGAAGTACTTGTGAGTAACGGCACGGCCAATGGTCGTCGGTTGACGACATAAGGGGTCGCCAAATGGGCCACCAGTTGGGCCGCCCAAGGGACCGCCAGTTGGGCCACCAAGTGGGCCGCCAGTTGGGCCGCCCAAGGGGCCGAGGGGCCGGGTCGTTACACCCAGCCACCAGGGCGCCCCGCACTTGAAGCCAGCAAAGATGATATTATTATCCAGCTGAGACTTCCGCTGAACAGGTCAGCCAGGGCGCCCTCGGCTTCTTGGGTGCCCCCGTCAAGGCATTATCCCGACATTGAAGGGATAACTCGCTGACTGCGAGAAGGAGGGATCACAGGCCACGTGAAGGGCGCCCCCTTGCTCCCCCTCAGAACCCTATAAAAGGCCCTCGACCCCTCAAGCTTCAGAACAACTTCTTCCAATGCTGTTACGTTCTTCTGCTCTGCGCTTCGCCCCTGAAACCTTCCAACTCAACACGAAAGCACCAACGACGTCCCTCTGCTCCGAGATAAATTTCCTACACCGGACGTCGGTAACGAATAACTGTTTTCTTTCAGTTTACTATACTACTATTATAATCAATCTTTGTAAACTATTTTTGTGCCTCATATAGAATTGCCCAAAGTAAACGGTCAACGACCGTGGGCCTTGGAGTAGGAGTTGACCTAGGCTCCGAACCAAGTAAAACTACCTGTGTTCGTGTGTTGTGTTTTAATTTCCGCTGTGCAATTTCTCTATCTCTAAATCCGAACGATTTACGATATTCACCCCCCCCTCTATCGTATTCTCTCGATCCAACATCATCATCCAGTTTGGACTGGAGATCCCGAAAAACGCGCAAGGAGAAATCCAAGGATACTCTGAGTGGGACGCTTCACTCAAGAAAAAGATAAAAGCAGACGCAAAAGCCACTCAAACTCTCCAGTATGGACTGACGAAGGAAGAACTCTACCTCGTCGGTCCATTCAACAGTGATAAAGAACTGTGGAATAAGTTGATCGAGCAACACGAGGGGACGTCGAACATAAGAATTAGCAAGAGAGACCTCCTCCTCAAGAAAGTATACATGATCAAAATGCAAGACGATGAAACAGCCACTCAGCTATACGCAAGAATCTAAGAAATTATGAACGGTTTGCACATGATAGATCACAAGGTAGAGAACCGTGATCTAATTAGGTATACGTTAAACTCGTTCACAAGAAATTCATTGTGGGCATCGATGGTAGATGCTTACAAGGTTTCTAGGAACCTTTCAAATATCAAATTAGATGAATTATTTTCTGAATTAGAACTCCACGAACAAATTAACGCCTCAATGATCGAGAAAGGGATACCTCTTTTTGCATGAAAACCCCCTGCAATGCAAAAGAAGAAGAAGGTGCAACCAATACCCGAGTCAGATTCTGACTCAAAGTCTAACGACGACCAAATAAATTACCAAGAGCTGGTCCGAATGGCCTAGAGTCTATACAAAATTATCAATGGACAAATGAAGAAGAAGAAGGCAACCCAGAAAATGGATAATCCAACCGAACCGTCTACCAACCAGAAAGTCAAAAGTGAAGTAACCTGTTATGGGCGCAACAAGAAGGGCCACTACAAATCAGAGTATCCTAACATGAAGAAAAATAATAAGAACCGGAGGAAGAAGACTCTCAAAGCTACGTGGGATATATCATCTTCAGAAGAAGAAGAAGAAGTACCACACGCCAACCTCCTCGCGCTGACTACTTCAGAGAATCTCGACACTGAATCAGAATCGGAAGGAACGTCGTAACCGAAAGACTTTCAATTTCGGAAGATGGGCAAATAACGTTAAGAGGTTACCCCGAATCTCAAATTTATGATTCAATATCTTATCTACCTCGTAAGTTGGCCAAAGCAAACGTTAGGGTCGAATCCCTCCGAGTGCTAGTCCCTTAACTAAACCAGTTTAGGAAGGAACCTCTACTCAAGCCCAAAAACTTGAGGAGGAGAATATCTCCTTGAAAACACAGGTGAAGGAACTAAGAGTTGCATTGGAATGATTTTTTTGTGGGTTCCAAGAATCTTGACATGATTCTTGGAAAATAAAAATCAGTTCTGAACCGATTCAGACTTGGTTATCGAACCAACTCACGATATAGATCATACTACTCGATGTTGAACCCAAGTAGAACCCGAGTCCAAGCATGGGTCCCGAAATTATGCTTGACAAATCAAGCCAGACCGAACCAATATTGGATTCCCAAGGACAATATTCACATCTTGCCTAACCCATACCGAGGCTTTAGTCCAGGGAGAGCCAATATAAAAACCATTTTTATAATTAGATAAATTTTTTTGTTTTGTTTTCTGTTTGATGCTTGTTCATTTAATTTTCTGCAAAATATTATGCTTAGACTTAGAAATGGTTAGATAAGGATCTGACTTAGTTGAAACTTGCACAACCTAGTATTAGGGTGGGGCGAGATGATAGTATATTAGGAAAACTTATCTAAAAAGATAGGTAGGATAAGGCGTACCCTATTTGGTCCTATTAGTCAGGTGAAACTAACTAAAGCTACTTCGCCAAATCCTCAACTAGTTAGACCAAGGTTTCTCAATAAGTAAACTGAGAATAAAATTTCTTTAAAAGGCTTTGTCTCGGAATGGGTTGATGATCCAATAAGGCTATGGCCAAAGAAGGCCTCTGTGCCTCACCAAGACCTGGATGATGATTATCAAAATTTATTTTTAACTTATTAATAGTTAAACCCAAATCTAACATAAGTTCAATTAAATCATAGTGTTAACATAAAACTAAGTTAAAATTAATGCATATCACAAAACACATAAGGATAACTGTTTTATCACATAGAAACGGGTGAGATGTTTAGGATCTAATAATGTAGTCCAACCCAACTAACTCAATTAATTTTACACTTAATATACATTTAATCATGTTAAATCTGACACTTTTGACGTGTTCTAGAAATTTTTTCGGAAATTTTGCCGAGAAAGATTTAGGGTTTTCGAGACCTAAATTGAAATTAAATGGTTAAATTACTTTGAAACTTAAGTTCTGAGGGCTTAAGTGCGAGGAAACCTAACCCGGAAGGGTCTAAATGCTAAAATCCTAGATTTAAAGGGCTAATCTGGAAAAGTTCAAATTTGAAGGACTAAATCGCAAAAGTACCTTAAGTTATATTCTTCCCCACTTCCTTGCGATTTCGGCCGAACTTTCTTTTCCTCTCCCCCTTGCGTCGTGTGCCCTAGCCGCAACCCAGATCCAGACGATGCCATCTGCCTCGCGTCTCCTTCCTTCGTCGATCCTCTTCTTCTGCCGATTGAGTGACGGTTGAGCTCATTCCTAGGTGAGTTCCTCCGCTCGATTTCCCAATCGGGCGCACGAGATCTGGAGTACTCCGTCATTCACCTTGCATCGCGTCGATCTAGGGTAAGCTAGTCGTTCTTTTGGAGTGCTTTTGCACTGCTGGAGTCGACGATCACAGGGAGGTCATCATCAACAAGAGGTGGGTACACAGAGAGGGAAATCCCTAAGTTTTGTACCGGTTCTCTGTGCTGATCTCTAACGCAAATTCTTGACCAATTTAGGATCTGGATTGTCGCCAACCTCTGGCAAGGAAGAAGGATCTGAGTTACAAATCAGGAGGTAGTTGCTCCCTAAGGGTTGAGTTCTTGGCGGATTGGTTTGAACTTCTCAGCCATCGCAAGGAGTTTTGGTGAGTTCCTGTTCCTTTCGGTTGGGAATTGGCTATAGATTTCGGTTTGATTTGAATGTTGATTTGTTTTCCTTATTCCACCGTGAGGTTGATTTGGAGTTCTATCTAGTTCTTGGATCACTATGAGTTTGATAGAATTAGGTTTTCGTTTGGATGGATGGTTGGCTAGATCTTGCAGGGGATTGATCATGGGTAAGTGTTTAATCATTTGGTTTGAAATTGTGATGTTATTGATCAGATTTTGGTGTCCTTATTATGGTTCTATTTTCTGGAATTTAGCTGTGGCTTGGTGTTGAAATGGATCATGGGTTTTTGTTTTGATTTGGTTTGGGTTCTGTGATCATTGAATGGAAATGGAGCTAGGTTAGTGAGTTATCTAATTTTTGTGAATGATGACTTTAGGAGTTTGGTTTTGAAATTGGATGTTGCTGTGGTGAGTGTGTTTGGATGAGAATTTGGTTTCTAGATTGTTGTTTTGGTTTGGTTCTGCCTCTGCTGTAAATATGGGTTGTATTGGAAGATTATGTGATTGCTTGGTTTAGATAAGTGTTGATTCGATTTCGTTATTTAGAAATTGGATTTTGATTTGGTTAAGGATAACAAGCTAAAGGAATTGGATTAAAGCAGGTTAATGGGATGTTCTGGGCTGATGTTGGAACTTGGGCTGTGTAATGTGTTTGTGGAATTGTCGTGTGTGCATCTATGTGAAGTAGTTTGATTAATAATTTGTTTGGTGTCTTGGTTCATTTATGACGATACGATTGGGTGACTAAGAGTAATCATTTAATTAAGTTTAGTTAAATGATTAAGATGATTAGGATAGCATCCTTAATGGATTAATAGTTGATTAGCGGTTGGTTCTACGTAAATAGCTATCTAATACGTCCTTTGATACAGGACACTGATCGATATGCGTTGGACTTATTGGACGGAGGTTCTCACTTGATACGAACTTCCACTCTTGGAGGCGGGTACCCTTTGACTTATCTTTTAGATATTGTCATATTACTATGCATGGTTGGTTATAGATAACAGTAAGATTATATGCTACCCTGAGTTATTATGCATGTTCTGGATACATGATAGTTATCCCTGAGTTATTATGCCTGTTATGGATACTTGTTAGCTATCCCTGAGTTATTATGCATGTTCTGGATACATGATAGTTATCCCTGAGTTATTATACCTGTTATGGATACATGTTAGTTATCCTTGAGTTATTATGCATGTTCTGGATATATGTTAGTTATCCCTGCGTTATTAGGCATGTTCTGGATACATGTTAGTTATCCCTGAGTTATTATGCCTGTTCTGGATACTTGTTGTTTATCCCTGAGTTATCATGTTGTTGGTTCCCTTCGGTCTCAGGTATTGTCATATCTGTATGTATGCTTAGATATCGGGATGTACCTCTTGTACTTGACCTTGAGAGATCTGTAGTTTCAGGCCAGTATACCTTGTAGGCTACCTGTATTTCCTGTTGTAGGATTTCAGACTAAGACCTAGTATACTGAGGACTTGGGAGGGAGGTATGTGTATCTATCATACACCATCCTTGCACTGTTGCATGCCGGCGATCAGCGACTCCCTTGTGGTTGAGCCTAATCGTCTTCCGGTACATGACTTGCACACACGGCCACTCATGGGTTAGTGGATACCGTAGATGTGTGCATTTGCCCTGTATTGCTCCGTTCGGCCACTGTTTGGAGGGTGAGCGCGGGCGTGGTAGCAGCCAGGGATCCCTTCTCGTACTGAGCCACGAGGAGATGAGAGCGGAGCTCCCCCATTGCTTGGGGTAGAGGGGTGGTCCCTCACCAGCATCCTGTCCACTCGGCCACTCAGGAGCAGTGATGGCAGGGTGTACAGTTGTCAGAGCCCTACCCGTTCAGACGTCCCTATGACAGGTGTACGATGATTCTGTCTGGTGTCAGGGGTGACCATGTCATTGCACCATGTGCATATTTTGCATCGTGCATTGTTTGCTGCACTTATTTGCTGCACTTGTTTGACATCGCATATACTGGAGACTTGTTATCTGTGTTTATATGCCTATTGGTTTTCCTTTGGTATTTCTTACCCTCTTTCCAGGTTAGATGGATTCAGGTATGTATCTACCTCAGTATGTTCAGTACTAGTCTTTCCCTACAGTTGATATGAGTCTGTATTAGCTGAACTCCTAGTGTTGGTATAACCTTCTATGCATATCTGTTGGGTATTCGCTGAGCTATGGACTCACCCCGTTGCCATATGATTTTATTTTAGGTTGAGATACTTGGAGTCACCAGAAGAGCCCAGTAGCCAGTCCCTACCCATCGCGGCGATAAAGTTTGTTTTGTACTTAGTAGTGTCTATGTTTTCATATTCAGTTATTGGATTTGTATATGTCATAGGAGTGTGTCATGTGCCCTAAGGGGTTTTTGTATTGGTTGATTTGTCGTAAGTCGGACCGGTCCGCAGTCAGGTATGATTTACTTAGTTGTCTTTTGCATTTGTGTCGTGTCTATATATATTTTTTGAGGCCTGAGGCCAAATATAACTGCGTGGTATTGTTATATTATGGTGTGTATGTGTAAATTGTCCGTCGGACAGGGGAGGTGCTGTCCGATTTTATATTGGAACAGCGGCTCCTGGGTCTCGGGGCGTGACAAATCAAATTCAAAAATTCAACTCAATTCAACTCATTATTTTCAAAAATTTAACATAATTTAATTAGTTTTCATAAATTCAATTTAACTAATTATTTTAAAAAATCCAATTTAACTGGTTATTTTCAAAAATTCAATTTAACAAATTATTTTCAAAAACTCAATTTAACTAATTATTTCAAAATTTTAATTTAACTAATTATTTTCAAAAGTTTAACTTTATAATTTTCAAAATTATAGTTAACATTTTCAAAATTTATCTTAATAATTTTCAAAATTAAATTTAACATTTTTAAAAATTCAATTTAATAATTTTCAAAATTAAATTTAACAATTTTAAAATGCAACTTAATAATTTTCAAAATTAAATTTATCATTTTTAAAATTCAAATTAATGATTTCAAAATTAAAATTTACATTTTTTTCAATTTAATGTTTTCAAAATTAAATTTGACAATTTTAAAATTCAACTTAATGATTTCAAAATTAATATTAACTTTTTTTCAACTTAATGTTTTCAAAATTAAATTTAATAATTTTAAAATTCAACTTAATATTTTCAAAAAGGTAATTGGGTCAAGTAATATCGATTTAAATTCTGGTTTTGTTATCAAAAAGGTTTTATTGGTTGATAATTTTAAATTTAGCTTGCTTAGCATTAGTCAATTATGTGATACTGGTTGTAGTCACCTTTACCAACTCTGACTGCTTATTAGGAACATACATGACTCAGAAATAACCCTTAAGGGAGTTAGAAAAAAGAATATCTATACTATTAATCTACCATCAGCACCTAAGTATCTTTTAACCCAACTTGAAGAAACTAACCTTTGGCATAGGAGACTAGGTCATACTCACATAAAATTAATTTTTAAAGTAACTTAAAATGGACTAGTTAGGGGAATTCCAAAAATTAAAACTTTGAAAATTCAATCTGTAACCCATGTCAACAAGGTAAACAAACAAAATCAACCCATAAATCTACCTAATCAGACTTAACCCAAGCCACACTTGAGCTCTTACACCTAGACCTATTTGATTCTCATAGAGCTAAGTCACTAAGCGGAAATCGATAATGCTTAGTAATTAATGATGATTACTCTAGGTTTACCTGGGTTAGATTTGTTAGTGATATGAGAGAAGTGTCCTAAGGCAATCGCCTTATGATTGTAAAACATTTATTTTAATAAATGATAATTCACTATTTGAGTATACATGCTTGTGTATTAGATTGGGATCTTAAACTCATCTACTGAATGTCCGCAATACAACTCACAGCATAAGAGAATTTGTGATGGGATCACAACTAGTGATTATCTCTAAATGTGCAAATGTGAAGTATTGAAAATATCCCTAGTCGATGAATTGATAAATACGGACACTATCAATTCTGTTGAGACTAGCATGGGTTATTCTCTAATCAGCTGATTCTCACTGGCTGGTGACATTGGGATGTCCGGAGATAAACATGGATGCTAGTTATGGGAACTAGTTCATTGGAGTGACTAGTGTAAGACTTCATATGGTAATCTATATAGATATGTCAATGAAGTTCTTACTGCGGCTTAAGTGCGATGTTCCTTTGACTTGTGGTGTTCAAGTCATCTTGGTCATGGAGACTTATACTTTAACATCTTAAGCAAGCATCTCCAAGGAGGTGTGGACCCAGGATGATTGGGTATAAGCCGAAGTGCCCGAAGATGTTTGAACAGCCTACAAAGGATTCACCACTCCTTGCGAGGAGATGTATACCCAGGCCTATCGTCGGATTGTTACTCAAAACCTCTGGCCAGAGTATATCATGTTTGAAGTACGAGTCTCTAAAATACATGAGAGTAACTAGAAATCCAAAGGACGAGAAAGACACTACTTGGGCTAGGTGTGACGTAGTCAGCCTAGTGGGGACTGACACAAATAGACCGTGTCCTGAACCAAGTGGGTATAAGATGGTGAAGGAAATGAGGCACGATTCATTAGAGCTGTTGAAGGGTTTCAGAATAATTTCTTCTGGGGTCAAACCGTTGATCTTTCGATTAATTGGGGATCATGATGTACTACTAGGTGCCACTCATGATCGTTCTATAATTGGTTAATTATAGACGGCCAACATAAATCGAAAGCCTATTTAGTCACATGCACTACGAGTAATCCGAGGGATTTAAAACGATTTGAAAATTGGATTTTCCGATCAAGAGAAATAAATCGAATCTGAGTTAATCAGAGGCGCAATGGAAGCTAAAAATGGCTAAGTTTTTTTAAGGCTTTTTGGGCGAATTAAATGAGTTTAATTCGCGTTGGTTCGGCTCGGTTTGGGCCGGCCAAAGAGGGTGCCAACCCTCCTTGGTTGGCCGGCCACCTAAAGGGAGAAAAACCAATTAATTTTGGTTTAATTAATAAAACAAATCTAGCGCGATTTGTTTTATAAATTATGGATAAATAAATTTGTATAAAAAAATTTATATAAATAAATTTATAGAAATTTATTCTTTTTCTGGAAGTTAAAATAATCCATGAATTGGTTTATTTTAATTTTATAAAATCAATTATGAATTGATTTTTTCATAATAAGAAAGTTTATAAATTTCTTATAAAATTTATTCCATAATAAAAGGAGAGATTAATTAGTTTTATTATAAAGTTAGTTATAATAAAACTTGGTTTAAACTGAATAATTCATAAGAGAATTTATAGGATAAATTTCTTATGATAATTAATTAGTTTTATTATAAAGTTAGTTATAATAAAATTCATAAGAGAATTTATAGGATAAATTTCTTATGATAACTAATTAGTTTTATTATAAAGTTAGTTATAATAAAACTTGGTTTAAACGGAATAATTCATAAGAGAATTTATAGGATAAATTTCTTATGATAATTAATTAGTTTTATTATAAAGTTAGTTATAATAACATTCATAAGAGAATTTATAGGATAAATTTCTTATGATAACTAATTAGTTTTATTATAAAGTTAGTTATAATAAAACTTGGTTTAAACGGAATAATTCATAAGAGAATTTATAGGATAAATTTCTTATGATAACTAATTCCGTTAATTCGGTTAAGAGGAGACTTGGCAAGGGAGAAGCAACTATATAAGGAACCATAGGCAAGCCTTGGATTCCTAAGATTTGGATAATCGAAATAGAGCTCTCCCTCTCTCTCTTCTCTTCTCTCCTCCTTCCCCCTCCCTTCCATTAGGGCCGGCGGCCACCCTAGCTCCATTAGGGCCGGCGCCCAACCTACACCAAGGCAAGGTGTTGCCGTGAGCTTCAAGGAGAAGAAGAAACCAACCAAGAAGAAGAAGAAGCGGATCACATCTCCCTCTCTCTCGGAATTCGATTCCGTTACTTCGTTGGTTAGTTTCCTTTTCTTCTCTTGATCTTCTTTGTTGTGCCTATAGAGAATCTAGTAGTTCTCGTCGGCATAAAACTCGTGACTTTGCGAAGTCATCCCGAAAAGAACTCGGCGTGGACGCGAATAGAGGCGAAGCTTCCAAGGGACACTACGGTTGGATCTCGTCCCTTACTTCGAGTTACGCAAGGTACTTGGTAAATTAGTTTACTTTTCCGCAAAGTATTAATTTATGATTATGTCAACACACCATAAGATTGCATGCTAGATACGAAGTTAAAATAATTTGGGAAATTATTTTATGCAAATTCTTCCGCTGCACGTAAAAATTTAAAATTATACGAACTCGTATCCTTGTCGACATGCACCCGGTCCCAACAAGATTTTTAAAAACTAAAGATGAAATATTTGAATCATTTAACAACCTATGTAAAATGTTAGAAAATCAAAAAGATACACAAATTAAAAGAATAAGAAGTGATCATGGAGGAGAATTTAAAATCAAACGTTTAATGATTTATGTAAAATAAATGGCTATTTTCATGAATTTTCCTGCCCAAGAACCCCCTAACAAAACGGGATAGTTGAAAGAAAAAATAGAACCCTTCAAGAAGCCACTAGGACCATGTTAAATGAATATAGCTTAACCAATCAATTCTGGGCAGAAGCGATAAACACCGCCTGTTATATTCAAAACAGGGTATTGATAAATAAAAGACATAATAAAACACCTTATGAAATCTACTACCAAAGAATACCCACCCTATATTATCTAAGAGTATTTGCGTGTAAGGTACATATACTAAATACAAAAGACAATCTAGGAAAATTTCAATCCAAATCAACCCCAGGAATTTTTGTAGGATACTCAACCATGAGTCGGGCTTATAGGGTCTATAACAAAAATACCCTTAGAATTGAAGATGTTGGTGCAAGTTGCATCAATGATATTCCTCTTTAAGTGTTTTAATGTTTGACAATATACTTAAGTCAGTGATACAATGAATAGACAAAGGGGAGCAAAAGTGAAGCAACCAAAGCTGAAGAAAAGTCCTAGTTAAACTAGGCATCGAAACCCTAAGTCCTAGCGAAGGGCTACTAGGCACCTAGCGAAGGGCTGCTAGGTAATGTAACCTTAAGACCTAACGAAGGGATGTTAGGCACCTAGCGAAGGGCTGCTAGGTATCGTAACCCTAAGACCTAGCGAAGGGCTGCTAGGCACCTAGCGAAGGGCTGCTAGGCATAGAAGACCTAGCGAAGGATTGCTAGGCACCAGGCGAAGGACCGCTTGGTAACAAAGACCTAGCGAAGGGCTGCTAGGCACCTGGCGAAGGACTGCTAGGAAATGAAGACTTGGTCTGAGGGACTAAGTAACTTAGCTGAGCGATGACTAAGGACAGGAGTAGAGACGGGTCGGGGTTCGGGCGTCTCGAGATCCAGAGTAATCGGAGGCTAAGCAAAAGTCCATCCGAAGGACTGGGTGGCAACCGTCTCCTGAAAGGAGTAGGTGAAGGGCGAGTTCTCGGGGATAGGAACTCGTGCCGGTTCGACCTAGGGTTTCGTGTAAATTCGAAGTCCGAACCAAGTCCTTAAGACCAATATTATATGTATCTATGCTTTGTGTTTGTGGATATTGCAGGTACCAAGAACCGAAGACATAGCAAGCTTGATGAAGGCCCTAACCAGGGCGCCCTCATGCACCAGGGCGCCCTCATGCACCAGGGCGCCCTCATGCACTAGGGCGCCCTGGTCAACACAGTCTTCGCTGCTGTGAGTCCGAAGCACAGGATAAAGCGCTGACTGGGTTCAAGATGGGCGCCCGGAAGATCCGAGGCGCCCTGGTCAAAGCTGTTATCAGCTGCGGTGAGATAGACACAGGGATAAAGTTTGACCGAGTCATCCGGGGCGCCCCCAGCGTCCAGGGCGCCCCCAGCGTCCAGGGCGCCCCCAGGAGGCCTATATAAGGGGCTTCGACCCCTCAGCTTCAGACACAACTTCCAAGAGCGATCCCAAGCCTTCTGACCGATGACAACATGCTAGAAACGAGGCTCTAGGACCGGGAGGCTCCAGGAGGAGGTGCGCGGCACTTCGGAGGTCCAGATCGGCCGATCGTCAGACTTTTTCTCGTTGGTTTGCGTGTTAATTACTGCACTTAATTTTTCTATATTATTGCTTGTAAATCTTACACTGTAAGTCGGGTTTCTCCGCCTCCGGAAAGTCCGAGAAGGTGACCAATAGTGGACGGGCATTCCCGTGCATAGGCCTTGGATGTACTGACCCTGGGGGGTCAGGAACCAAGTAAAATCCGCTGTGTACCTGTGTTCGTTTTGTTTTTATTTTTCCGCTACACTAACGATCTGAATAGTTTTACGAACGAAGATTTCCGAATGTTTTCCTATATTCACCCCCCTATCGACGGCACCGGTCCTACAATTGGTATCAGAGCCGAGCCGCTCTTCACCGGACTAACCGCCGACGGAGCAACGACGCCAGGAGTTGAGGGGGAGCCCAGGGGTGAATAAGGTACATTTATTTTAATGTCAAATTTTAAATTCCATATTATTTGTTTCACGTGCAGGGAGAGAGGGCACTATAAAAATCAGTGCCCTACTCATAAGAATCGTTCGTCACCGGCGGCAAAGGGGGTACCAGCGCCAGGAGTCCGGAAGAACAAGGATCACGTACGATGCTTCAAATGCGAGAAGTACGGACACTACAAAAACAAGTGTCCGGCAAAGGTACGTAAAATTTATGTTCCAAAAGTTTTACAAATTCCTGCAATGTCTTTTAATAGTTTAGATGATTTTCCTGAGAAGTTAGAATTATTGCATAGTCAATTAGATATTTTAAATAATTAGTTACATAATGTGAATATGGCTAAAATGTTAGAAATAAATTATTTAATCATTAATACCAATTCAATAATTACTAAAATAAATTCTGATATTAAATCTAAAATAAACTCTGATAATTCTACAGATAATGATGCAATTAATTCTGGATCTGAATATGAAAATCCTAAGGATAAATCCGAATTCAAATTCGAAAATCCTAAGGATAAAACCGAATTCAAAAATCTTAAGGATAATTCTAAGTCAGAAAATCCTTTAGATAATTACAAATTCAAATTTGAAAATCCGTTGTATAAATTTGAATTCGAATCTAACAATTATAAAGATAACTCTGAAAATCTCATGATTAATCCAGAAATTAATTCTAAAAATCTCAAGATTAATCCAGAAATTAATCCTGAAAATCTTAAAGATAATCTAGAGATTAATGTTGAAAATATATCTAAGGATAATGATGAGGATAAAATTCTCCTAGATAATAACTTAATCATAGATAATATTGAATATTATTATAAAACTTTAACTAGTGACCCAATCTACTCCACCTACTGTGAGGATATTGAAAATTTTAATCTTGAGGAGGAGATAGAATTTTCTAAGATAAAGGTCATAATCAATAAAAATTACAAAAATTCAAATAAATCAAAATTATTAGAAAAACTTGAAAAGAAAGATTAGAATGAAGAAGAAATTTTTTAAATAATGAAAATGATGAATTTAAACCCACAATTATTAATTAATCATCATAACCTCAATTGAATAATTAAATAATTCAGATAAATTCAAATCAATTCAAATTAATTCAAATAATTCAAATTAAATTCGAATTAATTAAATCTTAATTATTTAAATTCAAATTAAATTCGAATTAATTAAATCTTAATTATTTAAATTAAATTCGAATTAATTAAATATTAATTATTTAAATTAAATTCGAATTAATTAAATCTTAATTATTTAAATTCAAATTAAATTTGAATTAATTAAATCTTAATTATTAAAATAATTCAAATTAAATTTGAATTAATTAAATCTTAATTATTTAAATTAAATTCGAATTAATTAAATCTTAATTATTTAAATTCAAATTAAATTCGAATTAATTAAATCTTAATTATTTAAATTTAAATTAAATTTGAATTAATTAAATCTTAATTATTTAAATTCAAATTAAATTCGAATTAATTAAATCTTAATTATTTAAATTAAATTCGAATTAATTAAATCTTAATTATTTAAATTAAATTCGAATTAATTAAATCTTAATTATTTAAATTAAATTCAAATTAATTAAATCTTAATTATTTAAATTAAATTCGAATTAATTAAATCTTAAATATTTAAATTCAAATTAATTAAATCTTAATTATTTAAATTCAAATTAAAATTGAATTAATTAATTTAATTAATTAAATATTAATTAAATTCAAATCAAATCTTAATAATTCAAATTCGAATTAATTAATTCTTAATAATTCTAATTCGAATTAATTAATTCTTAATAATTCAAATTCTAATCAATTAAATATTAAATAAGTCTAAATAATTCAAATTAATTCAACTTTAATTAATTCAACATCAATTAATTAATCATTAATCATTATGATCTCTAATTAATCCTTAAATAACTTAACTTGAACTAAACTAAAACCTTACCCAAACCGCAACAATTAAATTAATAACATTAAATATGTCAAAGTGGGATGACATATTCGCGGGTTCACACGACATGTATCAAATCGGGAATTTGATACATTTTTAGAAACTTAAATAAAATGCCTTGGACTTGTTTGACTCATGCACAATTGCCATGACATGCATCTGCTATTCTTTTAAAATATATGACATGTCATTCATATTTAAATTTTATGTATATATTAGAACGGATATAGGAAAAGAATAATTGAAACTTGACAACATAGTATTGGGTGGAGGTGAGATGATAGTACGTTAGGGAAGCCAAGTTGGCGGAACTAGCCGAAGCTATTGATCCAAAACCCAAACTAGTTAGACCAGAACTTTTCAAAAAGTAATTTTGAAAATAAAATTTCATTAAAAGGCTTTGTCAAGAAAAGGGTGGATGATCCCATAAGGCTACGGCAAAAGAAGGCCTAGTGCCTCGCCAAGACCTGGAATCCAATTTTTGAAATTCAAATTCAAGTTACTTCTTGTCAAATTCAAATCTAACACAAGCTTCAATTAATTCTTAGAGTTAATAAATTGAGAAAAATAAATTAAGCATCTCACAATACACCTATAAGGTAACTATGCTTGTTGTATTGATACATCTAAAATGGGTGAGATGTTAAGGACTAATGAATTGAAAACTATTTTTCAAAAATATTTTTCAAAATGGTAAGAATATTTTCCTAAAAATTTATTTTCAAAATAGTGCTTCAACATAATAATGTTTTTATGGAATTCATGCCTGTCTGTTTAATTATATATATTATACATTTTCCAAAAATATATCTTTTCAAAAATTTGTTTGACTCACTCAATTAGACACAATCCTCTTAGGACAACACTAAAGTTCCTTAAGGCACTTAGATGGAGTCAAATGGTGTTGGATGCAGGGGGAGTGTTTTCTTCTTTTTATTAAAAATATTTTTCGAAAACTGCACCTTAATTTGGATTACATATGTTTTCAAAATTATTTTCTTTCCAAATTGTGACTTCAAAATTTATCTACTTAAAAATTATCAGTTTTTTTTTAACTTTGATAAACCCTAAATGTTGGTGCAGTATGCACCCAAGTCAAACCTGTGTTTTGATATTGACAAAAGGGTTCAAAAGTTAAGGGTTAGTCGTTGTCTAACAAAGTTTCTTGAGTGTACAGGAAAAGCCCTAGCGAAGGAATGCTAGGCACTGGCGAAGGACTGCCAGACAGGAAAAGCCCTAGCAAAGGGCTGCTAGGCTCTGGCGAAGGACTGCCAGAATGGACAAGCCCTAGCGAAGGAATGCTAGGCACTGGCGAAAGGCTGCCAGAAGAAAAGACCTAGCGAAGGGCTGCTAGGCACCAAGCGAAGGGAAGCTTGGCAACTCAAGACCTGGCGAAGGACTGCCGAGTAAAAGTCCAACTGGAGGATCCGGTTGGCATCAGGTAAACTCTCCTGAGAGGAGTAGGTGAGGACGCGTTCCCCTAGAGGGAACATTAGGCGTCGGTTCGACCTAGGGCTCCATTTTGGAGACCCAAAGTCAGAACCAAGACAGCCAAGGCTGTGTAAAATTAACTTATTAATTGCTGTTTTGGACTAACCCTGGATGCAGGACCGAAGGACTGTGTTTCTGCAGCTCAGAGAGCATCAAAGGAGTGAGGCAGTAGCTGAGTAGGGCGCCCCGGATGTTTCGGGCGTCCCAGAGTCAACCCAAAGTCAACAGAGCAAGTAAACGCCCCGACAGCAGCACATTTGGGGGCGCCCCGGATATTTCGGGCGCCCCGCGCGCATCGGGCGCCCCGCGTGTCGCGGGCGCCCACTGTGCCACGCCACTGGCAGCTGTAGCAGCTCACCCTCGCGAAGAAGATGAAGCCTTGACCGGTCAACCCGGGCGCCCCGCGCGCGTCGGGCGCCCCAGTCAAATGTGATCCCGAAGAAGCAGAGATCAGCCTTGACCAGAGGGCTCGCCGGATCGAAAGCCACGTGGGGGGGGCGCCCCGAGCATCCCGGGCGCCCCTAGCCTTATAAAAGGGACCCTCGACCCTCTTCTTCAACAATCAATAACTGCGACTTTCATACGCTCTTCTGCTTCCACGAGACGCTCCAGAAATCTTCCAACTCGAGCTTTGACGACGTCCTGCTGCATCAATACTCCGATCTACACCGGACGTCGGTAACGAAATATTCATTTAAGTTTACGAAGCTAATTCTGTAATACTTGTGATTGTAAACTTTCTCGAACGTATAGAATTGCCCGCAGAAAACGGTCAACGACCGTGGGCCTTGGAGTAGGAGTCGACACAGGCTCCGAACCAAGTAAAACGACCGTGTTAGCATTGTTGTTGTGTCTTATTTCCGCTGCGCACTAACACTTTTTAAATCCGAACGAATTGCGACATTCACCCCCCCTCTCTCGCAACTCTCGATCCAACAAGTGGTATCAGAGCGGGGAAGTCAAACTTGGTGCAACCACCAGTTTGAAATTTTTTTTCGGATTTCTTTTTTCTTTTTTTTTAAATTTTCGTTCGAATTTTTCTTTCAAGGTTGGTGCAACACCCCTTGAAATTGTTTTTATTTTCTTCCCGCACTACTAATCCAAGACAAAGTCTTGGAATATTCCTTTTTTTTTGTTGTTGGCAATTTCAGAACAAATGTCTATCCAAGAAGGATTTAGCACCGCTAGACCTCCACTGTTCAGTGGAGAAGACTTTCCCTACTGGAAAAGTCGAATGGAGGTCCATCTGAAAACTCAGGTGGATATGTGGATAATCATCCAGTCTGGACTGATGATTCCCACAAATGCTGAAGGTGTACCACAAAACTACTCAGAATGGGACACTTCCCTCAAACGTAAAATTGAAGCCGACGCCAAAGCAACCCAGACTCTCCAATGCGGACTAACGAAGGAAGAGCTGAACCGCGTTGGACTCTTCAAAAGTGCAAAGGAGCTATGGGCTAAACTGATTGAGCTCCACGAAGGAACTTCAGATACGAGGATCAGCAAACGAGATCTGCTACTGAACAAGCTTTTTACTATCAAAATGGCATATAACGAGACAGCAGCCCAGCTCCACGCCAGAATCCAGGAGCTGATGAACGGTCTTCACGCAATAGGTCACCAGGTTCAAAATCGTGATCTTATAAGGTATGCTCTAAACGCGTTCCCTAGGACCACCTTGTGGGCATCTATGGTAGATGCATACAAGGTCTCTAGGGATCTTTCAAAAATTAAGCTAGATGAGTTATTTTCTGAACTTGAGCTGCATGAACAGACTAACTCCAATTTGGTCGAGAAAAGTATAGCCTTCTTTGCAGGGAAAATAGGGAAGACGACCAAGAAGAAAACTCAAGTTGAACCTGAATCTACCTCAGATTCAGAAATAGAAGATAAAGAAGAAGATCAATCTGAACTGGTCCGGCTAGCTCGAAACTACTACAAAAAGTTGAAGAACCAAACCAACACACGAAGAACAAGCCGAAGAAAGGACGGACAAGATGAACCGGCAACTGACAAACAAAAGCCCAACGTAACCTGCTACGAATGCAAGAAGAAGGGCCACTACAAGACTGAATGTCCAAGTCTAAAGGAGTCCAAAAAGAACAGAAAGAAGAAGGCACTCCAAGCCACCTGGGACGAGTCTTCCTCAGAAGAAGAAGAAGAAGCACCTCAGTCCAATCTTCTAGCCCTGACCGCTTCAGATCAAATCGAGGCTGACTCAGACTCGGACCGGGACGACGGCAAGCTGACATTCTCCGACGACGGCGAAATAAAGGTAACGGGCTTTTCAAAATCGCAATTGAATTCTCTTATTTCCTATCTATCCCGAGATTTGGCGAAAGCCAAACTCCGAATCGAGTCTCTCCGACAGGAAGTAAAACTCCTGAAAAAGGGAGCTGATTCTGATTCCTTAACTGAGAAAATTCAGGAAGGAACCCCTGATCAAGTTAAAAACTTGAATCAGAGAATTCCTCCCTGAAAACTCAAATTAAGGACTTAAGAACAGCTTTAGAATGATTCACTTCTGGTTCCAAGAATCTTGACATGATTCTGGGAAAACAGAAGTCTGTTCTAAACCGATCTGGACTTGGTTATAGAACCAAATCTCGGCAAAGATCTTACTTTGCTGTACTGAACCAGTCAAGACCTAAGGTTCAGGCATGGGTGCCAAAACTGTGCCTGACTAAACCAACTGGTTCAAATCAATTTTGGATTCCCAAGGACAAGATTCACATCTTGCCTAACCCATATAGAGGCTTTAGTCCAGGGGGAGCCAAAATTAAAACAATTTTTATAATTAGATAATTTTTTTTTAACTGATTGCTTGTTTATTTAATTTCTTGCAAATTGCCATGCTTAGATTTAAGGAATACTTAGATTTAAGGATGAAATTACTTGAAACTTGAAAATATAGTATTGGGTGGAGGTGAGATGATAGTACGTTAGGGAAGCCAATTTGGCGGAACTAGCCGAAGCTACCGATCCAAGACCCAAGCTAGTTAGACCAGAAAATGACCTAATTTAATTTGAAAATGAAATTTCATTAAAAGGCTTTGTCAAGGAAAGGGTGGATGATCCCATAAGGCTTCGGCCAAAGAAGGCCTAGTGCCTCGCCAAGACCTGGAAGCCAATTTCTGAAATTCAAATTCAAGTTAACTTTTGTCAAATTCGAATCTAACTCAAATTTCAAATAATTATAGATCCTAATCTATTTTTCAAAACTTCTACTTCTCAAACTTATTATCCTTTTGCAAAACACTTAATCTGTTTTCAAAATTTCTATTTTTTTTCAAAAGTAAATAACTTTTCAAAATAAATGAAAATTCCCTTTCAAAATTAATTTTTACCTTCAAACCTGTCTCACAAAAACCTTAAGGTTAACGTGATTGAAAACCCTAGACTGGGGTGAGACAGACTAGGAAGTGAAACTCAATTTAAGATATCCCTAACTTAAATTGGATCCAAATCATCAAAAAGTCTTTATGTGTAGGAACATAAAGATTTGGACCAATGGATGTTAGATAGCGGATGCTCCAGACATATGACTGGAGACAAATTGAAGTTCACCAAACTCAAGTTCAAAAATCTGGGCTCAGTAGCATTTGGTAACAATGCCACACTCAAGGTAATTGGGTCAGGTAATATTGAACTTAAATCCAATTTCATTATTAAGAAAGTTCTATTAGTAGAAAACTTTAATTTTAACTTACTTAGCATAAGTCAGTTATGTGACTCTGGCTATTTGGTTACGTTCAACAATTCTAATTGCCTGATTAGAAATGCACAAGACTCAGAAATCATGCTTAAGGGCACTAGGAAAAACAATGTATATACTATAAATCTTCCCTTTATACCCAAATGCATGTTAACACAAGTAGAACAATCAAAACTCTGGCATAGGAGATTGGGTCATACCAATCTAAGAACTATCTCAAAAACTAACCAACTTGGCTTAATAAAAGGTGTCCCCAAAATTAAGAATAATAAAAACCTAATATGTGAATCCTGTAATCAAGGCAAACAAACCAAGTCTAGTCACAAATTGATCCAATCTGATCAAACCCAAACCACACTTGAGCTCCTACACCTTGACCTGTTTGATTCACATGGAGCTAAGTCACTAAGTGGAAATCGATACTGCTTAGTGATAATTGATGACTACTCTAGGTTCACCTGGGTCAGGTTTCTAAAGACCAAAGATGAAACACTGAACCTATTTAACAACTTCAGCAAATTGATTGAAAATCAAAATGATACCAAAATAAAAAGACTTAGGTCCGACCACGGGGGAGAATTCGAGAATCAAAGATTCGAAGAATTCTGCAAAATAAATGGATATAAACACGAATTTTCGTGTCCTAGAACCCCCCAACAGAATGACATAGTAGAAAGAAAGAATAGAACCCTACAGGAAGCTGCTAGGGCTATGCTTAATGAATTTGACCTACCCAACCACAATTGGGCAGAAGCAATTAGCACAGCTTGCTATATCCAAAATAGGATTCTGCTTAATAAAAGGTTAAATAAAACACCCTATGAACTTTACTACCACAGATTTCCAAACCTACACTATCTTAGAGTCTTTGGATGCAAAGTCCATATTCTTAACACCAAAGACTATCTTGGAAAATTCCAATCCAAGTCAAACCCAGGTATCTTTTTAGGGTACTCTACAACAAGTAGAGCTTATAGAGTCTACAACAAAATAACTAAGAAAATTGAAGAAACAACCAACTTAATATTTGATGAAGAAACTAACCCAAAATCTGACAAGTCTGACTTAGCTTCACCAAATACTGATCAAGAAGATAACTCTGAAACCCTAAATGAACCCTTTAATGACTTAACAATTGAACCAACTTCTGAATCAGTGTAACCAACCAATGAACCCAGAATTGAACCTATTGGACCAGCTGGACCTGAAGCTGAGCCAAGTACTAGAAAAACCAAGAAATCCAGACTCAGTCACCCAACTGACCAAATAATAGGTGATCCAACCTTAGGAGTCAGAACTAGAGCTTCCTATAGAAATCTTAGTCAAATAGCCATGATTTCAAAGATTGAACCTAAGACTATTGAGGAAGCCCTACCTGATCCTGACTGGATCTTAGCCATGCAAGAAGAGTTAGCCAATTTGAGAGAAACCAAGTCTGGAGTTGGTACCTAAACCTAAGGGCAAATCCGTAATTGACACTAAGTGGGTATTTAGGAATAAGCTAAACGATCAAGGTGAAATAGTCCGAAATAAAGCCGCTTAGTATCTAAGGGATTCAGCCAAGTAGAAGGGTTGGATTATGATGAAACCTTCGCCCCTGTAGCTAGACTTGCGTCTATTAGGATGTTACTAGCCTTTGCATCCCACAAAGGATTCAAATTATACCAAATGGATGTAAAGTCAGCCTTCTAAATGGGCTATTAAGGAAGAAGTTTATGTAGGACAACCCCCAGGATTTGAGGATATAGAAAAACCCGATCATGTCTACAAAACTTAGTAAAGCCCTTTATGGACTAAAACAAGCACCCAGGGCCTGGTATGGAAAGATTATCAAATTACCTAATCTCTAAAGAATGTCAAACAAGGTCAAATTGACCCAACCTTGTTTGTTAAAATTTTAGACAAGGATATATTTGTTGCCCAAGTTTACGTAGATGATATAATATTTGGATCAACTAATTCTAAATTTCTAAAAGAATTTGTAACAATTATGGAAAGTGAATTTGAAATGAGTTTTAGTTGGGGAACTAAACTTTTTCCTAGGGTTACAAATCAAACAAACTAAAGATGGAATTATGTACATCAATCTAAATATGCTAAAGAACTAATTAGGAAATTTAAATGGATAAACTCTAAAAGTATAAGTACCCCAATGGCCACAAATGTAAAAATAGATAGTGACCCTGAGGGTAAACCAGTAGACCTAAAGCTTTACAGAAGTATGATAGGAAGTCTACTATACCTTACAGCCAGCAGACCTGATATACTTTTTTCAGTAGGAATGTGTGCTAGGTACCAAACATGTGCTAAGGAAACTCACTTAGCAGCCCTAAAAAGAGTTTTAAGATACATTAAGGGCACCCAAAATGTAGGGATTTGGTACCCTNGCCTTCTTCTTTCTGTTCTTTTTGGACTCCTTTAGACTTGGACATTCAGTCTTGTAGTGGCCCTTCTTCTTGCATTCGTAGCAGGTTACGTTGGGCTTTTGTTTGTCAGTTGCCGGTTCATCTTGTCCGTCCTTTCTTCGGCTTGTTCTTCGTGTGTTGGTTTGGTTCTTCAACTTTTTGTAGTAGTTTCGAGCTAGCCGGACCAGTTCAGATTGATCTTCTTCTTTATCTTCTATTTCTGAATCTAAGGTAGATTCAGGTTCAACTTGAGTTTTCTTCTTGGTCGTCTTCCCTGTTTTCCCTGCAAAGAAGGCTATACTTTTCTCGACCAAATTGGAGTTAGTCTGTTCATGTAGCTCAAGTTCAGAAAATAACTCATCTAGCTTAATTTTTGAAAGATCCCTAGAGACCTTGTATGCATCTACCATAGATGCCCACAAGGTGGTCCTAGGGAACGCGTTTAGGGCATACCTTATAAGATCACGATTTTGAACCTGGTGACCTATTGCGTGAAGACCGTTCATCAGCTCCTGGATTCTGGCGTGGAGCTGGGCTGCTGTCTCGTTATCTGCCATTTTGATAGTAAAAAGCTTGTTCAGTAGCAGGTCTCGTTTGCTGATCCTCGTATCTGAAGTTCCTTCGTGGAGCTCGATCAGTTTAGCCCATAGCTCCTTTGCGCTTTTGAAGGGTCCAACGCGGTTCAGCTCTTCTTTCGTTAGTCCGCATTGGAGAGTCTGGGTTGCTTTGGCGTCGGCTTCAATTTTACGTTTGAGGGAAGTATCCCATTCTGAGTAGTTTTGTGGTACACCTTCAGCATTTGTGGGAATCATCAGTCCAGACTGGATGATTATCCACATATCCACCTGAGTTTTCAGATGGACCTCCATTCGACTTTTCCAGTAAGGAAAGTCTTCTCCACTGAACAGTGGAGGTCTGGCGGTGCTAAATCCTTCTTGGATAGACATTTGTTACTGGAATTAAAAAGAACAACAAAAAATATTCCAAGACTTGGTCTTGGATTAGTAGTGTGGGAAGAAATAATTAAACACAAATTTCAAGGGTTGTTGCAACAACCCAAAAAAAACTCGAACGAAAATTTTTTAAAAAGAGAAAAAGAAATCCGAAAAAAAGTTTCAAACTGGTGGTTGCACCAAGTTTGACTTCCCCGCTCTGATACCACTTGCTGGATCGAGAAATGCGAGAGAGGGGGGGGGTGAATATCGCAATTCGTTCGGATTTAAAAAGAGCGGGTGCGCAGCGGAAATAAAAGAAAAATAGAACAACGCAAACACAGTCGGTTTACTTGGTTCGGAGCCTGGGTCGACTCCTACTCCAAGGCCCACGGTCGTTGACCGTTTTCTGCGGGCAATTCTATAAGTTCGCAAAGTTTACAAATAGATTTTACAAGAAGGCAGAATAGTAAACTTTAAATACAGAGCTCTTCGTTACCGACGTCCGGTGTAGATCGAAGTTTCGGAGCAGCGGGACGTCGTCAGCTTGAGTTGGAAGATTTTTGGAGCGTGTCACGGAAGCAGAAGAGCGTAGAAGCGTCGAAAAACTTGATTGTTGAAGAAGAAAGTCGAGGGTCCCTTTTATAGGGCTGGGGGCGCCCGGGATGCTCGGGGCGCCCCCCCCCCCCATGTGGCTTTCGATCCGGCGAGCCCTCTGGTCAAGGCTGATCTCTGTTTCTTCGGGATCACATTTGACTGGGGCGCCCGACGCGCGCGGGGCGCCCGGGTTGACCGGTCAAGGCTTCATCTTCTTCGCGAGGGTGAGCTGCTGCAGCTGCCAGTGGCGTGGCACAGTGGGCGCCCGCGACACGCGGGGCGCCCGATGCGCGCGGGGCGCCTGAAACATCCGGGGCGCCCCCAAATGTGCTGCTGTCGGGGCGTTTACTTGCTCTGCTGACTTTGGGTTGACTCTGGGGCGCCCGAAACATCCGGGGCGCCCTGCTCAGCTACTGCCTCACTCCTTTGAGGCTCTCTGAGCTGCAGTAACACAGTCCTTCGGTCCTGCATCCAGGGTTAGTCCAAAACAGCAATTAATAAGTTAATTTTACACAGCCTTGGCTGTCTTGGTTCTGACTTTGGGTCTTCAAAATGGAGCCCTAGGTCGAACCGACGCCTAATGTTCCCTCTAGGGGAACGCGTCCTCACCTACTCCTCTCAGGAGAGTTTACCTGGTGCCAACCGGATCCTCCAGTTGGACTTTTGCCCGGCAGTCCTTCGCCAGGTCTTGAGTTACCAAGCTGCCCTTTGCTTGGTGCCTAGCTGCCCTTCGCTAGGTCTTTTCTTCTGGCAGCCTTTCGCCAGTGCCTAGCATTCCTTCGCTAGGGCTTGTCCATTCTGGCAGTCCTTCGCCAGAGCCTAGCAGCCCTTTGCTAGGGCTTTTCCTGTCTGGCAGTCCTTCGCCAGTGCCTAGCATTCCTTCGCTAGGGCTTTTCCTGTACACTCAAGAAACTTTGTTAGACAACGACTAACCCTTAACTTTTGAACCCTTTTGTCAATATCAAAACACAGGTTTGACTTGGGTGCATACTGCACCAACATTCTCCTCTTCCTTTTTTTTCTGCGTGCCCTAACTCGCAGCCAAGGCCCATCTCCTTCCTCCTCCCTTTCCTTCACCCACAGCCATGCACTGTCGACGTCGTCCTCTGGCCGATCGGAGCCATCGACGCTCGATTGCGAGCCCACATCTCCCCTACCTTCTCCCTCACAGCTTTCCCTATCTCCTCGGCCATGACTTCTCATGTGAGGCTATGGGTCCTTAAGCCCTCATCGCGGATTTCATCCTTTTTGGCCAGTGCCGCACAAGCTAGACGCTCCTCCAGAGCCGGCGATTATGCATCATCCATCTCCGGCCATGAGTGGGTAAGCCATCACGTACTGTGTTGATTACCCTTTCTTCTCGATCATTGCAAATGATGGTCGCGAATCATGAGGACCTAATCGACCTATGGTTGCAGCCTCTTTAATCTCCAATGAAGTCTTGTATCGAGCTTCAAGGACAGACCTCTATTCTGTGCTCCTGGAGTAGGATTCTATCGCTTACCATTCTTCCGGTAAGCTCTTGGATAATTCAGATTGGTGTTTAGATTGGTATATGATGATGGCTCAAATTTTTGATTCTACTTCTATTTTGGCAATTGATTTCAGTTTGTGTTCTTATGGTTTTGTTGAGGATTTCTTATCGTGAGCTTGTGATTGTGTTTCCAGGGTTAGAGCATGTTCTGTTCCAGGTCTCCTTGTGGATTTTCATAGTTCTATTGTGGATTTGATGCAGTGAGCTATGACTATGAATTATGGATTGATCTATAAGAGGATTGGTTGGGTTAGATCAGTCTCTGAACTGCCATGGGTGTTATGGTTGTAAGGTTGAACTTGTTTTGGACATTTGGTTCTTGATACTTATTGTAAGCTCCATTGTCTTTTTGTTTTGGGAGTTGGAAGGTTTGTTTCCAATTTGGATTTATGCCATGTGAATTACTATTGGATTTGTTTTGTTGTGGAATTAAGTGATAGCTTATTAGTGTCCATGTTTAGGTCGTGAGCTACAATTGGAGTAGAGGAGGTGCCCTAACGAAATTGAGGTAAGGATAAATGTTAGGTGCTAATTTTGGTTGAGCATGAGAATAGTTTAATGCAACCCTATTCTTGCTAACCCTTGATTTGTGGTATGCTCTATTTGTTTTCCTTGTTACCTATTATGAGCATGAATGTTGGAGCTGAGTTGAGTTTCTTTTTAAAATGTGTTCCATTCGTCCTTGCCATGGGGTTTTAGTTTGGGATTTGATTTTGGATGTTCTTTCTCCTTCATCGTATGATTTATGTGAGAGTTGAGTTTTGTTTGGTAAGGTTGGATAGTTCCATTTGGAATATGATCTTGGAGTTGTTTTGGAACATGCTAGGCTTTGGGTTGTTTGATCAATGCATTTGGATTGATTTCTTCTTGGCGTGAGAATAAGAAGGAATTGGAACCAATATTTGGGTTAAACTTGAGAGATGTAAGGTTTTGATTGGATGGGCATGCCTTAGCAAAAAGGGTTGAATCATATTTCATAATTGTTGTTGTGATTATCTCTAGGCTATAGTAATTCAAGCCTTGGTCATGAGGTATCATTAGGTTTAATTTGAGATTAAACCTAATAACCTAAACTTGATAAATTTGGGTCTTGAAATCTATCATGAACATAATCTTGGTAGCTTAGAGCAATTAAGGGTTAACCATTTAATTAGTGTTAATTAAATGAAACAAGATAATTAGGACGATTCTAAATAAGTAAGATAACTCGTTTAGCTATATATTACATGTTACTGTAGCTAAACATATGCCCTTTGATACAGGACATTGATTTTGATTTATTGTTGTTGAACTTTGGATGGGAGGTTTCCTACGTATACGGATTCTTCTATTTTGGGATGGGCACTTCTTGCTTGTTTCTTTAGAATTACTTTACCTTATGCATGGCTATTTTATTGATTGCAGTAGGTTATTTTACTTTAAATCTGCTCATATTATTTTCCTGCTTGATACTTATTACTTGACCCTTGAGATTATACAAAAGCTTATGTTTATACAGTCTTATGTTTGACATTCTTACTCCGTATGGTACATACATGTGTAGGTGTACATATGAGTAGTGGTACGTTGCATTATATCTGGTATTGATTGACTGTTAGACATACTTTGCATTTATACCTAGGTGTATGGTTATTAGGTCATGATACTTGATTCATACCTGTGCATATCATATTGAGGTATAGATGGGGACTGGGTGGGTTTGCATGTGTTAGAGTCATGCACTATATTTGCATTGTTGAATGCTGACGATCATCGACTCCTATGTAGTCTGAGCTCATTCCCAGTTATATTAGGATATGCACACACATCCACTTAGGGGTGTGTGCATTTACCCTGTATTGCTATTATAGAGTGTGTGCATTTGCCCTATATTGCTCCGCTCGACCGCTTTTGGATAGTAGTTCCGGAGCATAGTAGCAGCCAGGGATTCCTTCTCGTCCTGGAGACAGGAGGAGATGAGAGCGAGACTCCCCCATTTCCTGGGGTAGGAAGGTGGTCCTCCGACAACATCTTGTCCGCTCGGTCACACAAGAGTAGTGATAGTAGAGTGCGTACAATTGTCACAACCCTACTCACTCACCCGTTCATTTATGATAGGTGAACGATGGCTTGATTGGTGTCAGGGGTGGCACATGTCATTGTATTATGTGCATATGATGCATCGTGTATTTGTTTATGCTTGCTGTATTTGATTGCTGCATATATTTGACATGCACATACAGGAAACATGTGTACTTTTGATTACGTATTGTACTTGTTCTATAAGGGTTGATTACACCACCCTGCAGGATAGATGGATTATGGTATGTATATGTACTTTTCAACACTTATGCATATTCTTATTCTACTTCGAGACTGTATCATGTTGTTTCTTTATAGCTTGTACAACTATTTATATTGTCATGCATATCTATCTCTATACCCGTGGAGTCCGCTTGGACTCACACCCTTCACCAAAATTTTATTTTCAGGTTGATGTTTGCCAGGGGAGTGATAAGAACCATTTTATTGATCATTTTAATTGCCAAAATCTATGTTTGACCCATTTCTTTCTTGTTTAATTGTGAAATTACCCTAGGTTTTAGAACTTACCTTTATTTTGGACTTAATTACAAATCTTGATATATTTGAGTTATTTTGCCATTAAATTTTTGATCTATTTTTGTAGGCATGAAAGGATCATGGACCTAGGGCATACTGGGTCAAACTTGAGTCGGAAGTGAATCCGGATCGAGTTATCAAGCTTCGGATTAATCTGGGCCGTCCGATTCAAAAGCGGCTAGATCTGAGCCATCTGGGACCATCTGAGGCAATCTGAGCTAGGGTTAGGGTTGATCAAGCATTTGGATCATGATCTGAAGGTTTTATCAAAATCAGAGATCATTTGACCGTTGGATCGAGCTCAGAGGGTTCTAGACTGTCCATTCAATATTAGGTTGATTTGGACCATCCGTTGCAAATCTAGAGAATCCGAGCTACCCTGAGGCAGATCTTGACCCTTGATCAACATCATCAAAGTTTGGTTCAGATCGGATTAAGATCAGCCGTTGGATTTTCTCAAAACGATCTCAGCCATCCATTGTTAAGTATTTAATCAAAAATCTGCCCAGCTTCTTCCTTGTCGCGTCTCCGCCGCAAGCTTCAGTGTTCTTCATCTGTTCTTCACTCTCTTCAGTAATTTCTTCAATCCAAGGGGCGCGACCCCTCAATTCTTCTATTAGATCGAGTGTTAGGTCATTGGGAAGGTTTCTTGGTGAAGTCCAGCTCCGAATTGGCCAAAAATAGAGCCGAGTGAGGGTTTCCTCGGTTCTGCCATCGATTGCTTCGATTTTGATTTTGCTCAATCCGTCATCCATCCGAGCTATCTGGAGGGGTTCCCTGGAGTGCTTGGTTCATCCCCACACCATCTGCGCAATTGGACAAGGCTTGATTGAGGAAATCGATTGGGAATTCAGCTTGGCTCAGAGTGTGAGCTGGATTTGAATCGCAGAGGCTATTTTCCATTGATTTGCTGAGCTTAGGGGTTCGAGGCTCACCCTTGCGTGACGAACAAGGAGTTCTTGAGCTAAGGGAGTGATTGAGGAGTAGATTTCTTATTGCAATTTCAGTTTTTAGCAGTAATTTTCGATTCTTGCCATCTGTTCTGTTTCTGAATGTTTGTATCAGCTACCTTAGTTTCAGTTTTGAATTGTTTTTGCTTTAATTAGTGGTTCGAATCTGTTCTTTCATTAGTTAGCTTGTTTGTTCAGTTAATACTTCGCTTAATTTCATCTGCTTTGCAATTTCATAGTTGCGTATCAGTTTAATGCCCTGTTTTCAGCTACGTATCAGTTTTCTTTTCTACAATTCCCTTTTTAGTTTCTGAATTCTTCGGCTATTTCTAATTCGATTCGTGTTTAGTCCAATTCCTGCAATTAGAGATCACATTTAGTGTGTGAATTTAGTTGATCCAAGTTTGTTTCATATTTAGTTTCATTTAATTCAGCTTGCGTCTCAACTTTAGTTCAACCATGTTTCAGTTTTTCCTTCCTGCATTGATGTCAAATAACATTAGTTGAATTCAGCTTGTTTCTCTGAACTCAGATTAATGCATTCGAACTCAGTTACTCTATTAAATTCTGCATTTGAATTGCTGTCTCATCCCTGCTTTTGATTTCTGGAATCCTGAATTCATTTCTGCTTTAGACAGCTTCAGTTTTAATTTTCGAAATGTTTAGTTTATGATTTCTAAAGCTGCATCAATGGAACGTTAGCTCTTCTAAATCCCATCTGAAAGCTAGTTTGAGCAATTACTTTCAGCTAGCTTGTTGATTGTGTGTATGTGCATCTGATTTGTTGCTGATTTTTGCTTTAATGCTCTGAATTCTGCAATTTCATTTCTAAAATTCGAGTCCTATACCTGCCATTGAGTCAGTTCGGCAATCCTCAGTGATTCTCTCTGAAATGATATCAAGTGAGCTTAGTGTTAACCTCTGATTTCACTTGCAGTTTGTTTCATTCCAAAACACTTGATATTAAGTTCTGAAATTGGGTTTCAATTTGCGCATCAGTCCTTTCTTGCGTGCCAATTATAATCTCTGCGCTTTCGGTTGCTTGTGAAGTTTGCATTCTATTTGTTTGCTTCTATTCAATTGCTGCACATCAATTGCTACCCATCAATTTATAGAACTGAATTTAGTTAAGCTTTTGGCACAAAAGTTGATCCCTTGCATATCAAGTGGGCACCATCTCTGGAATTTGTTTTAAGTGAAGATTAAGCCAATGATTTATGGTTTGGAGCTTTAATTTCTGTAGTCGAACAACTCTTTTAGCGAGCTATTGCGTTCAAATTCAGTTTGCTTCACAGCCAGCTCATTTCTTTAATTTTAAGCTTCATTTTGCATACTAGTTTTAGCTGCTGCATTTCTTGTATTAAGAGAAGTTTTGGCATTAATTGGCATCAAGTTAAGTTTGATTTTTAGTGCATTGTAATTTCTGATTGCAACCAAAACCTAATCTTATTTGAAATCCAAAAATATCAACGACACCTAAACTCGAGCTCGAATCAAACACTCTCAACTAGCCCTAGGAAAAATACAACCTGTGACCTCTTTACTACGCTTTTATTCTTTGATTGCAAAAAGGGTTTCCAGCTTACACATATCTAAATTTTGAGACCCACACTTTCGTGACAGCCTATTCTGAGGGCATCAGGGAGCCTGGTTGCCAGTCACATGCTCGTGACGACGCCCATTTCTAGTTTTTCGCTTTACTTACGGATTTTTTCGCATGTTATATTTCATACACTGTACTGATTTGTTGTGGACTTGTATTTGTGTAGTTTTTCATAGATTGTACTTTTAAGTCCTATATTAGACTTTGTGCGATGTGGTTTTGCTGCCCACCTGCCCAGATGGCAGCTTAGGTAAGTCTGCATATTGATTTATAGTTATGGATGCCTTTCTTTATATGATATGTCTTTATTTGAGGCCTGAGGCCAAATATATATTGCGTGGTGTTGTATAAATCTTCTAAATTGTACGTCGTACAGGAGTGATATTGTCCGAATGTATATTGGACTAGCTGCTACCCTCCGGGGGCGTGACAAACCAAGTTTATTTCGTCAACCTTATTCAAGCAAACCAAGTTCTCTTAAATAGAACTCGTTTGCTGATCCAGTCGTTACCAGTCTACTGACAGCTATTGAATTTGAACGTTACAGCCCAACGTTCGAATTCAGCCGATACCAGTCGACTGCACAGAAAAATTAGTCAATTGATCTTTCTGTGACCTCAACCAGTCGACTGATCCTATACCAATCGGCTGGTAAAACCTTAAACCTAGAGTTTCCCTTCCCAATTACATTTTACTCACACTCGGACTATCACGACTCACTTGACTCTTTATCGCAGCCTTGACCTGTTGTTTTCAAGTCTTCTTCACTTTGTCTCTCGTCCCTTGGATGCATACACGCCCGTGGCTAATCTCCATGCCATCCTTCGTGTATGTCTCGAAGTGCGCTTCCCTCGACTCATCATTTCTGCCTTGTCTATGGTCCCTTGGATACACCATCCTTCACTGGACCAGAAGCCATCTGTTGGTGTAGGCATTACCTAAGTTGAACCTGGATTTTGATAATGGCAAAGGGTTTAAAAGTTAAGATATTATTTTTGTCTAATGTGTTCACTAAGTGTACAGAAGGAAGTCCTGGCGAAGGGATGCTGGGCACCTAGCGAAGGACTGCTAGGCATCGAAACCCTATGACCTGGCGAAGGGCTGCTGGGAACCTGGCGAAGGGTTGCTAGGAGTCTAAGACCTGGCGAAGGGTTGCTAGGCACCTGGCGAAGGACTGCTTGGTACCGAAGACCTGGCGAAGGGCTGCTACGCACCTGGCGAAGGACTGCTGGGAAAAAGTCCAATCGGAGGAGCCGGTTGGCAAAAGGTAAACTCTCCCGAGAGGAGTAGGTGAGGATACGTTTCCCGTCGAGGGGACAGAAGGCGTCGGTTCGACCTAGGGTTCCATTTGGGGCACCCGAAGTCAGGACCAAGACAGCTAGGGCTGTAAAAAATTATCTAATACTCTTGCTTTGCTGTTTTGGAACTAACCTTGAATGCAGGACTGAAGGAATGTGTTTTTGCAGCTCAGAACGCCCCAAAGGAGAGGGGCAGACAGCTGGGCAGGGCGCCCCCAGTGTCCCGGGCGCCCCCAAGGTCAAGACAAAACAAGGAAGCAAGAGTTGCTTCGAAACTGCAGTAAGCAGGGCGCCCAAGGTCAAAGCAATCGAAGCAAAGCAACCAGAAGCCAGCAGACCAAGTCAAGGAGGGCGCCCCCAGTGTCCCAGGCGCCCCTGTCAGCTCCGAGGCCGATTCTGGAGGGATAAGCGCTGACCGAGCTTCGGATGAGGTTTCTCGGATCCGAAGGCACGTGTCAGGCGTCCCCAGCGTCCAGTGCACCCTTAGGAGTGCTATAAAAGTGGCTCGACCCCAAGGCTTCAACATATCAATTTTCCAATGCCTCTACGCTCTTCGTTCAAGCGCTCTGCTCCGGAAACCTCTGATCTCGAGATTCTAGCGCTGACGACGACCCTCTGCTCCGAAGTACGATTCACACCGGGCGTTGGTAACGAAGAGTATACTTTTCTTTATTGCACTACTATTGTAACAATCTTTGTAAATCTTTGCGCATTATAGAATTGCCCTCAGTAAACGGTCAAGGATCGTGGGCCTTGGAGTAGGAGCCAACCGCGACTCCGAACCATGTAAAAATACTTGTGTTCCGTGTGTTTGTGTTAAATTTCCGTTGCGTATTCTCTTTTCTAATCCGAAACGCTTTCACGATATTCACCCCCCCCCCCGCCGTCTATCGTGCTTTCTCGATCCAACAAGTGGTATTAGAGCGGGGTAGCTCAAATTTGGTACAACCACCAATTTGGGAATTTTTCGGATTTACAAAATTTTTCATTTTATTTCTTTTCTTTTTAGTTAATCGAGGTCGGTGCAACACCACTCGATCTTTTGTGCTTTTTATTTCAAATAAATAATATCTGTGGGTGAAACACCATAAGTCAGAATTAATAAAACGATCAATTTTTGAAAATTTGTCATAAACATTTTTTTATTATTTTAATATTTTTTTCTCGAAATTTATGCTACCTTAATTCGAGCAAATTTTCTCCCAAACATAAAAGTCTTACTTTTTTTTTGTCATTAATCAGAATTGATAAAGCCAACATTTTCAAAAATTTGTAAAATTTTTAATTTATTATTATTCTATCTCGAAATTCGTGCAATATTTTTTGTGGGGCTATTTTTTTCCTTCTCCCGCACTACTAATCCAAGACCAAGTCTTGGTACATTCTGTTATTTCTTTTGTGTGCAAGGATTAAACTAAATGACCAACCAAGAGTGGAACAGTGCCCGTCCACCACTATTCTCCGGTGAGAACTTCAAGTTTTGGAGATGTCAAATGGAGTCCCTTCTGAAGGCCCACATGGACTTATGGTGGATCATCCAAACGGGATTCTCTTTTCCCGTAGAAGATGAGTCATCAATCGAGTGGGATAAATTGGATGAACACACCCTCAATCAAATCGAGACCGATGCAAGGGCAACTGCAATCCTACAATATGGCCTAACCAAGGAGCAACTCGAACTAGTAGGTCCATTCAGATGTGCTAGAGAAATTTGGGAAAAACTAATTAATCTACATGAAGAGAGCTCCAATATTGAGATCTTTGACTCCGGATCAGAAGATGAAAAAGAATCCATACCTAATTGCGAATTCGAGCCAGAGTCAGAAGACGAATTGACTGAGACAAAAATGATAACCAATTTTGAATCTTTTTTTGAATTACAATTAAATAATCAAGCAGATACTGTAATGGTCGAGGAAGGTGTAATTTCTAGTGCAGGGAAAACTCCAAGAGAACCACCAAAGAAGAAGCTTCAACCTGTACCCGAGCCCGACTCAGACTCGGAATCAGAAGACAATGAGGGAGATCGACCCAAACTGGTCCAATTAGCTCGTGACCATTACAAGAGTACTAGACAAATGATCGGGAAAGGTAAGTTTTCAATATTTAAAAACCCAATACTTATCTCAAATAACATGATTGATTCATATAAATTAGTTAAGGTTAATATGTTAGAAAACCTAATTCACAACCTTGCCGACTTTAAAAAACCAGAGTATTATTCAATTATGATATAACTTAGATCATTTTTGTCATGTTTGTTTTTTTTTTGCTTAGAATTAGGATTGATTAGTTTAAGGACTAAAGAGTTACTTAAAACTTGAAAACCTAGTATTGGGAGGAGGTGAGATGATAGTACGTTAGGGAAACCTTTCTAATAAGGTCAAGTATACTCTACTTGGTCTGTTTAGTCTGGTGGAACTAGCCGAAGCTATCGATCCAAGACCCAAACTAGTTAGACCAAAATCTTTCAAGGAGTAACTTTGTTACGCCCCCAGAGGCACATGCTTCCTCGAAAATCGGGCAGCATCTCCCCTATACGACGGATAATATGGGGCAAATATACATAATATCTCCACCAATATAGCTCAGCCACAAGCGGCTGACATCACAACAATAAGTATAAGACACATCCACACAGTTTATATCGAAACAAAATAATAATGGGTGGCTCAGCCACCTTAAACATAGAAGAAAATCACAATCTAACGAGAACTTAGAAGTCTCTGAAAAATAATAACAAAACCAGTCCGATAACTGTTAAATAAATAAAATGTGGGAAAACTAACACAATACCGAAATAGAAACCGCTAAACCAAACCGACACGGTGGGACTGAGGGACTGGCAACTGGATCATCTCCTGGCTCCAAGCAAAACATCTACCTGCTACCTGAAACAAAAATAGGTGGTAGCGGTGGTGAGTCCGGGCAGACTTTGCGGGTATATGAGTAGACAATAAGCATGGTATAAATAAGATAACGAAGTAGAGAATCAACAGGGTACAGTCCATAAGAAGTATAAGATTCCCTAATCACGCATAACAAATATAATACGACATGGTATAAAATCGAATAACAACTACACAGACTTAAAATAACGCAACAACAATAAAACCAAGATATAGATGCATGTCAATCATGTGCAACAACCATAGCTCATATAAGTGCGTAAACACAAGCAAATGCATAAAAGAAATACGTATGCACATGATGCAATGACATGTGTCACCCCTGACGCCAGTCAAGCCGTCAACACATCCCATCTATGTGACCGAGTGGGTAGGGCTGTGACAACTGTACCACTCCAACAACAAATACCACAAAAGGTGTGGTTGAGTGGACAGGATGCTGGGGAGTCCACACTCCAGACCCACGGTACATCGGGGGAGCTATCAACAGCTACAATATCCCTCGAAAATCATCGGTGAGGGTGAGCCACCAACAGCTCATCCCTCTAAAAACAACTGTGAGGGTGTCACTATTTGGCATAATAGGACAGATGCTCGCACTCTAATAACTACCACGATAACAAGTGGTTGAGTGAATCGAGCAACAATATGACTAACGACGGCTTAACCAAATGTAAGCCCAACAGTCGTTAGTATGCAACGTGCAAGTATGGTGCATGATATACGATGCACGAACAATCGGAGAACAACGATGCAATAAAATCCAACAAGTAAAACATGCATCGATACAACCAGCCGGAAATCGAAAACCAACGGTTATGCGCCTACACTAATAGGTAGGATATTTCTAATGCCAAATAAACCTAATTGTGTTTAATGGACTTCTAAGTGCTCGCGTACAAACGACACTTTACAGAATAGAAAACCAATAGAGGACTGTACGGATACAAATTTGGGAATACTCGAAGATCAACGAAGAATAAGTCTCAACTGTGATGTTTAAATAACAATGACAAAGAACAAGGTCAAGCAACCTATCAGACATAATATAGCCATGCTTTTAAGGTAAAGAAAACTACTCTCGAGTACAAAGGAGAAGTGTCTGCCTTATAATTGTAGAACGTGTCCAAATAAATCTCCCACGATCAACCGCGCGAGTCCAAAGTCAAGGTCCTGTTGTAAGGATAGTTTAGCTATTTATAAGGTCAATAAAATAACTAAATTAACTACTAAGAATAATTAGGATCTAATCCTAATTCAACATCCGTTTAATAATAGAACCTATCAAACTTAAACATCACAACATACATCATGAAAATAAAAAATGACAATAACTAAACAGCAAAATATGCCAACATCCCATTGTTTACCTTCTACGATTTGCATCCAAATTCAAAACCCTCATAACCTCTTCATTGACCACAACCAACACAGCTTGTTTCTAGACTATAATACCATCTTCATAATTAAATCAATCCAGTCCCTTACCATTTCTAATCACAGTTAACCTTCACAATAGGCTTCATCAACTACTTATCAATCATTAATCCCAATCAATTCAACACTATTGCACATTCAAAGCCGATGTCTATGCTCAAAACCAATTGATTTGCGATTAGTCCCATACCAAATAAAATTCCAAAACTAATTAACCACTTCTATTCTTCCAAACCTCAAAGAATAGAATACCATAAAATTTTTGATCAAAGATCAAAGCATCAACAATTCATCCAAGCATGGCATAAAACTTCAAACTCATTATCACAACCCTTACCTGATGGATGGTCGACGCAGGGCAAAGGTCAAGGGAAACCAATGAAAAAGGTCACGAAGAGGGCTGTGATTTTCCGACAGTGATTGAAGGAAGAAATTCATCACCGCGTGCTCACGCGAGAACACCGACGCTGAAGGAAGACAGCTGCAAACTAGGGTTTACACGAGGGCAACGCTGTGAGGAGAGATGAGCGTGAGGATGGCAGTGCGTCCAGGAGAGGAGCGCTCGGCGCCTCTTGCGTGCGCGCCAGAGAAGAAGAAGGAGAAGAGGAGGATGGGTCTCAGCGGTGGCGTTCGGTGCGCCACAGTCTAGGGCTCCACCCTGTTTGTGCACACCGGAGAAGACGGAAAGGTGGCAGCGACGCACGAGGAGGGAACCGGCGCGGATTCGGCGTCGAGGCGAAACTGCTCGTGCGGCGTCGGCAGAGACAAAGGAGAATAAGGGGAAAACGGGGTTCAAAAGAAAAGTTGTAGGGTTTATAAGGTTTTTGGTTTTTTGCAAAAAGGCCCTCCAACTTCTGTTAATTCCAATTAGGTCCCTACTTTTCAGATTTTTTTCCCCGACCCTTAAAAATTTAGTATTTAACAAACTTGAAGATGAATTTTCTATAAAAGGCTTTGTCAAGGAATGGGTTGATGATCCAATAAGGCTACGACCAAAGAAGGCCTAGTGCCTCGCCAAGAACTGGAAGCCAATTATAGAAAATCAAATTCACTTTACTATTGTCAGATTTGAATCTAACACAAATTTTAAGTAAATCTTAGATTTAACACTAAAATCAAAGATAAAATTAAGCATCTCACAAAACAGATAAGGTAACCTGTTTTGTCATGTAGAACTGGGTGAGATGTCTAAGATCTAATTATATAGTTCAATACTTTTTCAAAATCAACTCAATTTTTTTTCTAAAATTAATTCTAAATTAACTCTATATGTTTTCCACTCAACATTTTTCAAAAATTGAATTTCATTTGTTTTCAAAATTAACTCATCAAACTAAGTCTTGATTGAATTAATACTAAGACCTAGGACTTGATTGGGTCAATTATTGGTAAAACCAAGTCAACATAGTCAAACCTAGTCAATACTGAAGACCCTTCAAGCACTTAGACAAAGTCAGGCAAGTCGGATACAAGGGGAGTTTTTTTTGTATTTTTCGAAAAATTTAGATTTTTTCAAAAACCTTATGCTCTAAAATTTAGTATCATCTCAAAATAAGGTTTTCAAAAATTTGATTAAAAACCCCTCGTATATTACTATCTCTTTGAAAAATTATTATCATTTCAAAAAAATCTTAAATTTGATTCAAAAACCCTTGTATGTTACTATCTCTTTGGAAAAATTATTATCATTCCAAATTATGTTGAAAATTACCATATTGTTATTCAAAACTATTCTTTTGATAAACCCTAAAGACACAGAGGAAGGTCCACTTCATGATCTACAAGGACTCCTAGGATGTGTCAAATTTAAGGGGAGTTTGAGTCAAAAGAAGATTTTTTGAAATGTTTTTTGGTAATTATTTGTTTTGAATAATTCCTTTAATATGAACTAAATCCTAAAGACTCAGAGGAGGATTAACTTGTGGTCAACAAGCCTCCTAGGACTGTGTCAGGTTTAGGGGGAGTTCAAATTAAAAGAAGAAGTTTAAAAATACTATGTTCTCAAACTATCACTCATGTTTTGTTTAAAACTATGTTATCATTTCAAAATATGTCTTTCAAATACTCATTTTTTCGAAATGTTAATTCTTCAAAATTCATTTCAAGAATTGTGCTTGATTCCCTTTCGATTTTGACAAACTCTAAAGACACAAAGGAAGTCTACTTCATGATCTACAAGGACTCCTAGGAAGTGTCAGATTTAGGGGGAGTCTAAATCGAAAGAAATTATTTCTGACAATTATGTTTCAAAATTATTAGATAATTCTTATAATTTGAATCAAATCTTAAAACTCAGAGGAAGATCGCTTGTAGTCAACAAGCTTCCTAGGACTGAGTCAAGTTTAGGGGGAGATCAAATTAAAAGAATTATTGAGCATTTTCAAAATTATATGTTTTCAGGCACTGCACTCTTAAAATCCTTTTGAAAACATAAATAATATCCTTTTAAATCATTTTGCTTATATATATACCATCACTTTCAAAATTTTACTTTACCTTGGAATACTTTTAAAATCCTTTTAGAATACTTTTGAAAATAATACTTACTTAACTTTCGAAAATTTTCCAGGGCACTTAGGGAAATATCCTTGTAGTTAACAAGGTTTCCTAGGATTGTGTCAGACTGGAAAAGAAACCAAGTCAAGTATTATGTTTTCAAAATAAAATTAAATTTTTTAAAATATTATGTTTAAAAGTACTTATATTTTTCAAAATATAATATGTTCAAAACTACTAATACTTTTCAAGGCACTAATGCTTACAAAAGTACGAATATTTTTTGTGCAATACTAACATGTTTCAAAGATCAATTTATTCAATTTGTTCAAAGTGAAAATGTCTGCAAATACAATTTTTTTTTAAATCGCACAATACCTTTCAAAGTGGAGTTTTGTTGGTGCAATTTATGCTTTTTGTTGTGCTTTCAAGAGTTATACTAAATATTTTTATGTTTTCAAAACTCATAGGCTCTGACACACAATTTTTTCTCTTAAAACTTCTTTTAAAATATATTTCTTTATTGATATATATCCAAGGGGGAGAGTAGAAAAAGTGTGAAATTAAGAAATTAAATTCCCTTAAACTTTTTCCCCTTTTTCAAAGAAAATTTATCTTAGAAACTCTCAAAATATTTTCACTTTAACCTAAGTTTGTTTTAACGTAGAATGTCCTTTGTGATACTCAGTAAATTTTGTTTCAAAATAGTATGATAGACTGAACTTATGATTATTTCGAATGGTTAATTTGCATGTTTTTTTACAAAGAAAAAATTAGAATTGATTTGGTCCAGTTTATACCTCGAATTGGTTCAGTACAGCACCTTACTTCTTTTGCTATATTATTTTACTATATTATTTTTTTTGATATATGGCAAAGGGGGAGAGATTGGAAAGGAGAGAAGGTTTAATTTTTTTTTTAAAATTTAAAACTTTATTTATCTCTTTTTTTTTTCAAAAAGTAAAATTCCTTAAGTCAATTGCCTCTTACTTGACTTAAATCATTTTCAAAATTTTTTCAAAAAGTAAAATTTCAAAAAGTAAAATTCCTTATGTCAATTGCCTCTTACTTGACTTAAATCATTTTCAAAATTTATTTCTAAGTACTTGACGTAAGCTATTCTCAAAATTTATTTCTAAGTACTTGACTTAAGCTATTTTCAAAATTTCTCTAAGTACTTATCTTAAATTTCTCTAATAGAAAAATTTCTAAGTATTAATTTCAAAATTTTCTTGAAAACTTTCTAAAGTGCTAAAGAGATCGAAAAAATTTTCACAACTCAAAAATATGGTAGAAATTCTTTTTGTATTAAAACTTCAGATTTTCTAAGTATTAAAACTTCAGAAGAAGTTTAGAAAATTTTCTAAAGTGCAAAAACTAAGCAATTGACTTGAAAATTTTCTAAGTGTAAATTCTCTAAGTGCAAATTTTCCAAGTGCCCAACCCAAAAATTTTTTTGGAAAATATTTTCTAATTTTTTTTTGAAAATGTTCTAAGTGTTGAAAAATCAATTCCCTTTTAGACTTAGAAACTTTTTCAAACCTCGCGAACCTTTGAAAAACCTAGGGGGAGATTCCTTCCAAGGGGAGGAAATTAAATTGGCATTTTACCTGTTTCTGTTTAAAACTTAAATTTTTGAACGGGGTTGGCATAAATCAAAAAGGGGAAGATTGTTGGTGCAGGCAGCACCTAAGTCGACCCTAGGTTTTGATAATGGCAAAGGGTTCAAAAGTTAAGATGTTATTTTTGTCTAATGTGTTCACTAAGTGTGCAGAAAGAAGTCCTGGCGAAGGGATCCTGGGCACTTAGCGAAGGACTGCTAGGCATCGAACTCCTATGACCTGGCGAAGGGCTGCTGGGAACCTGGTGAAGGGTTGCTAGGAGTCTAAGACCTGGCGAAGGGCTGCTAGGCACCTGGCGAAGGATTGCTTTGTACCGAAGACCTGGCGAAGGGCTGCTAGGCACCTGGCGAAGGACTGCTGGGAAAAAGTCCAACTGGAGGAGCTGGTTGGCAAAAGGTAAACTCTCCTGAGAGGAGTAGGTGAGGACGCATTCCTCGTCGAGGGAACTAAAGGTGTCGGTTCGACCTAGGGTTCCATTTGGGAGACCCGAAGTCAGGACCAAGACAGCTAGGGCTGTAAAAAATTATCTAATACTCTTGCATTACTGTTTTGGAACTAACCTTGAATGCATGACCGAAGGAATGTGTTTCTGCAGCTCAGAACGCCCTAAAGGAGAGGGGCAGACAGCTGGGCAGGGCGCCCCCAGTGTCCCGGGCACCCCCAAGGTCAAGGCAAAACAAGGAAGCAAGAGTTGCTTCGAAACTGCAGTAAGCAGGGCGCCTCGGAGGCTCCGGGCGCCCAAGGTCTAAGCAATCAAAGCAAAGCAACCAGAAGCCAGCAGACCAAGTCAAGGAGGGCGCCCCCAGTGTCCCGGGCGCCCCCGTCAGCTCCGAGGTCGATTCTGGAGGGATAAGCGCTGACCGAGCTTCGGATGAGGTTTCTCGGATCCGAAGGCACGTGCCAGGCGTCCCCAGCGTCCAGGGCACACCCAGGAGTGCTATAAAAGGGGCTCGACCCTAAGGCTTCAACATATCAATTTTCCAAGCCTCTACGCTCTTCGTTCATGCGCTCTGCTCCGGAAACTGTTGATGCAGTCTGGCCCTGGTTGGTGTTTTGGTGTTGACAACGATTTTAGTTTAGGTTGATCATTATGATGATTATGATTAAGTCCTGATCGAGGATTAGGCATGATATGGAGGACTCTAGCCTGGAGGGCTAGGTGTTGGAAAAGTCCTGATTCGGAAGGGTTGGGTGAAAAGTCCTAGCTTGGAGGGCTAGGTGAAAAGTCCTAACTTGGAGGGTTAGGTGCAAATTCCCATCCTGGAGAATTAGGTGAAAGAGTCCTGGCTTGGAGGGTCAGGTGCCTAGCTTGGAGGGCTAGGTTGGATGAAATTCTAACTCGGAAGGGTTGGGTTAAAAGTCCTAGCTTGGAGGGCTAGGTGAAAAGTCCTAGCTTGGAGGGCTAGGTGAAAAGTCCTAGCTTGGAGGGCTAGGTGAAAAGTCCTAACTTAGAGGGTTAGGTGCAAATTCCCAACTTGGAGAGTTAGATGGAAAATCCTTAGCTTGGAGGGCTAAGGTGGATGGAAACTTAGCTTGGAGGGCTGAGTTTGAGTCCCTGGATCGGTCTGGTGATCGATCAGGGATTCTGGCACGCTGGTCCTTCGTGGATCGGTCTGGTGACCGATCCAGCGATGATTGATCGGTCGGGTGACCGATCAGGGAGCACATAGTGAGGTTGGGAACCTGCTGTGCTGCTCCTAATCGATCTGGTGACCGATCAGGGAGTATGCATTTCACCCATTGACTGGCTCCTGATCGGTCTGGTGACCGATCAGGGAGCGAACAGTGAGGTTGAGTTCCCTTGCTGAACTGCTCCTGATCGGTCTGATGATCGATCAGGATCACTGTGCAGATCGTTCTGGTGAACGATCCAGCTTCGCGGGCTTCTCACTAAGATCGATCAGGACGGTTCCTGATCGGTTTGGTGATGACCTGATCGGACTGCTGACCGATCAGGTGACACTCTGATCGGTCAGTTGACCGATCAGAAGGCTTAGCCTGTGAAACTCAGAATCGCCCAATATAAGGGTGGATCGGTTCGGTGAACGATCCACGACCTGGGATCGGTCTGGTGATCGGTCCAGGAGAATCTCAAAGAAATCGTGATTTCTGATTGAGTGTTGGGGATCGATCACTTTAATTCAAAATGCACTGTCAGACGCTCTGATTGTGTCTGACCATATTCGATTCGCTGCTGTTTATCTCTGATATTTGATTTACTGCGTGATTTGCTGCTCTAACAGTCTGATTAAGTTGCAGGTGACAGGGGAGGATTCAAACACTCAAGGAGAGGTCAATGGAGGCTTTCCTTGGAGCAGGTTTGTCCGTTTTCCCTTCCCAGGTTGCAACAGCGAGCTGCAGACTGGAGCTGAGACTGGAGCTTGGCTGAAGGAAGTTCAGTGAGTCCAGAGATAGCTCAGTGGAAGCTGGCGTTGGCAGATGAGTAGCTGGGAACAGCAGGGATGTTGTCACCTGGAGCTGTGTGGAGAATGAAAAGGGCGTAAGTTGGCTGCGAGAAAGTGAAATTGTGAAAAATTTGTTCTTGTCGTGCCTTGAGTTCTCCACAACGAAGCTTGCTGTGTTCTTGAAGTCTTCTTCACTTTTGAGCAAGGAATTAAGAAGCAATCATCCATTACATGAGCGCTTGAAGGAGAAAACAAGAAGCTTGGAGTCCGACAGTGGGAAGACACAAAGAAGGGTTCTTGCGTGAGATCGCCACTGGGTGGAGCTCAGGGAAGCTTGCTGTGTTTTTGTCCTTGCTAAGTGTTTGAGTAAGATCCTTCTTGTTGTTTCTTTGTGCTTAAACTATATCCTTGTTTGAAACACACTGTGGAGAGGTTTCTCCACCGAGAAGGAGGTTGCTGAATTATCCGGTGTTAACCGGGGCTTGATCTGCCGATGATCAAGGGATCGCCCACCTTAAGGGCACGCCAAGGAGTAGGGGCAAGTTATCCCCGAACCTTATAAAATCTCCTTGTTAGCGATCTTGCTAATCTTGCTAGTTAGTTTTCTGTTTTAGTTTCTGCATTTTCTGTCTTCTAAACTTCCGCTGTGCTACTAACAACTTCAAGTGCAGAAACTTGCTAACTCTTCAAAGAAAAAGTGATTGGATATATTCACCCCCCCTCTCTAGCCATCTCGTCACCAACAGAAACCTCTTATCTCGAGATTCTAGTGCCGACGATGTCCCTCTGCTCCGAAGTATGATCCACACCGGGCGTTGATAACAAAGAGTATAATTTTCTTTATTGCACTACTATTGTAGCAATATTTGTGCATTATAGAATTGCCCGCAGTAAACGGTCAAGGACCGTGGGCCTTGGAGTAGGAGCCGACCGCGACTCCGAACCAAGTAAAAATACTTGTGTTCCGTGTGTTTGAGTTAAATTTCTACTGCGTATTCTCTTTTCTAATCCGAAACGCTTTCACGATATTCACCCCCCCCCTCTATCGTACTTTCTCGATCCAACACCATCAAGTTGAGTCATATGCGTATCTTGCAAACCTGCACCCTCAAATACACATATCAAATATAAGGGTGAACCTAACTTAAACTCTTTACCTAAATATCAAAATACATGGTCGCATTGACCATAGATTGCCTCAACATATGTGTGCAAGGCTAATCACCATGCCAACAAAATTATAATGAAACATGCAAGTGAATAAAAACTAACATCTATCTGTCATTACTCAACAGAATAAAAACCAACAGAATAAGTTCAACAAAAATTTCTACAACAATTTCTTGATAGATAATTAAGCTCGGTCATCACTAAAGAATAAAAATCAATAGTACGAAGCTTAATTTGGATCCAAAAAAGAGCAAAATTTGAACTCCCCTACATCCGTTTTACCATAAGAAGTAAAAGACAAGATAAACTAGTCAAATATATTTTTCAACAATTCATTATCATCTGATAATATAGTTGATGCAACATGGGCCCGATAAGTGCTCATCTTCATATCATTTGCAAACCACTAGATATCATCTGTGTTATGAGATAGGTACTCCACCCACATACATGCATAGATGCCACAATCCAGAGTTACACCTTGATGGCGACATTGTGCTTCCAACACCTCTTGGCCGCCTAAGGCTAATCTTGAAAGATAACGCATGCAACTAGCTGCAAAATGTACCTACAAAAAGGGAATAGTTTAATACTGTAATCTTAAGACTTATTGGACTAGATTATCATCAAACTCACATAAACTTTAGCGTCCCAACTGTAAATGAATCATGATTTGAATTCTGTAATTTGAATTTGCCTTCAGATTCTTTAAAAACCAATAAATACCAATATCACCTTTCATTAATTGGGAAAATGATATATCTACATTTTTTAAATAGATCTTCATTTAGTTCTCACAGTCTACCCTTGGTCATGGATGCCAACCTAGTATAATTTGACTATTAACAAGTTCGCCGAACAAAAAAGAATAGAACATAGGTTCAATTAAGCTTAGAAAGTTATCTTGCCAAATGACAACACTATGGGGAGAGAAAAATAATTTTTATAACAAAATTTGATAAAGATGTGTTACGAAAAAAAATTAATATATTAAAAATAAACGTACTACAATTTCTCCTTAGAGAGAAAGTTTGCCGACAACTATTAGACTTCAAAATTTATGTTTGTAAACACTATATAATAATATACAGAAACTATTAGACTGTTGGATCGAGAAAACTGATAGAGGGGGGGGGGTGAATATCGGTAAACTTTCGGATTTTCGTAAGAGCAGGTATGCAGCGGAAATTAAACAACAAGACACAGAGACACAGTCGATTTACTTGGTTCGGAGCCTGTGTCGACTCCTACTCCAAGGCCCACGGTCGTTGACCGTTTACTTTGGGCAATTCTATATAGGCGCAAAAAGGTTTACAAAATTTAATTACAAAGATAAGTGCAGTAAATAAAAAGAACGCTCTTCTTTTACCGACGTCCGGAGTAGATTAAGTTTTTCGAAGCAGCGGGATGTCGTCGGCTCGAGTTGGAGAGTTTCCGGAGCAAGGCGCGAGAGCAGAAGAGCTTTGAGGCATTGAGTGAATTGATGTTCTGAAGCCTTGGTCGAAGGCCCTTTATATAGGGCCTGGGGGCGCCCGGGATGTCGGGGGCGCCCCCCCCCCCCCCACGTGGCCTTTGATCCGCTGAGCTCTCGGTCAGCGTCTATCCTCTGGATCCGCTTTGACCGGGGCGCCCGCAGCGCTCGGGGCACCCGGGTTGACCGGGTCAAACTCTATCCTTTGGCTTCGCTTGGCTTCTGGATCGATGTATGCGCATGGGGACGCCCGGGAGCAGCGGGGGCGCCCGGGAGCATGGGGGCGCCCGGCCCAGCATGTATTCGATCTCCTTTTTTCTTTACTTGTTTTGTATGGCCCTTGGGGGTGCTCGGGACACTCCGGGCGCCCTACTCAGCTACTACCTCATTCCTTTGAGGCTATCTGAGCTGCAGACACTCCTTCCTTTGGTCCTGCATCCAGGGTTAGTCCAAAACATAATAAAGCAATAAAGTATTTGTTTATACAGCCTTAGCTGTCTTGGTTCTGACTTTGGTCTCCAAAATGGAGCCCTAGGTCAAACCGACGCCTACTGTTCCCTCAACGGGGAACGCGTTCTTACCTACTCCTCTCGGGAGAATTTACCTGATGCCAACCGTTCCTCTGGTTGGGCTTTTGCCTGACGGTCCTTTGTCAGGTCTTGTAAACTGGCAGTCCTTCGCCAGTTGCCTAGCAGTCCTTCGCTAGGGCTTCAGCCCCAGGCTGTCCTTCGCCTGGAGCCTAGCAGTCCTTCGCTAGGGCTTGATACTGGCAGTCCTTCGCCAGTTGCCTAGTAATCCTTTGCTAGGGCTTTCTTTCCTGGCATTCCTTTGCCAGTGCCTAGCAGTCCTTCGCTAGGGCTTTTCTTGCACACTAGATTAACTTGTTAGAAAATAAGAAAGACTTAACTTTTGACCTATGTTGCCATTATCAAAACACGGGTTTGACTTAGGTGCATTCTGCACCAACATAGACTTCAAAATAACAAATCGGGGATTTATGCTCCATCTACATTTTTTTTCCCTTCCACTTGCATTTTGGTGTTGAGTTAGGCAGAATCACAAATATCGACTCCTTTCTTTTTTCGCATATGATCAACCCTAGTCCTCACAGTATCCACAATAAAAGATTGAAAAAGGTTAATTTTCTCTATTTTTGAAGTAGCAACGTCACTGCAAGAAACGTTGCTCTTCACTTAAACCATTGCTGGAATCAACTCTAAACATATAATTGTTTTCTACTTCCAATCCATCACCATTGTGCCTCTCATTAGCTGAAGCATTTCCCGAATCAGATCCTACTAAGCCTGTGTATTCTTTATCCAATTACGAAATAATATTTTTTTACCATCAAATCAATATTATCATCAAAGTTAATAGTTGACCCAACGTTTGTTTCCACATTCACCTTAAATAGCCCAACAAGTTCATTTTCACCATCAACTTCAACCTCAACATTCTTATTCTCTTCAAAAATAAAATTATCATTCTCACCATCTAAATCTTCACTAACTTTTTTTGCCTCCTCATTACTCTTATCTGCACCACTTGGTTCAGTCATCCTTTTCGTATTAGCAAATCCAAAACATCTCATACAATGTGACACTTGAAAAATATGAGTAATGTAGTAAAATCATCATTATTTAACATAATAATTTCATTATTTCTATAATAACTGAAGAACTACCTTGCTTGCACTTAACAGTATCTCCTCATCCGAAAATGGTACTATATCCAGCACCTTTTCATAACTATAAACAAAATGTTACTTCAATAATCATATTTATAAAAAAACATACAAAAAATATAACAATTTACCCTACTAAAATCAATTCATGTAAATAACCTCTTAGCAGCATCAGGTTTGATCGAAATTTTACTCTGTTCTCAACGAAACAACCTAGGGAAACAACATAAAGAATGTGTATGTTCAAACAAAGGAACTCTTTTATATAACCATACCTGAATACATAAGAGATTAGTATCATAATATTACACATATCACAATCACACTTCCAAAATTAAAAACTCTCCATCAATCCAATAGTATAACCGTCTAAATACATTTTCCTTCCAACTTTTCCTTTGCCATTATCGGTATGTAGGATAATTTGGTAACATAAAATCTGGTATGTTGCATCTCCATGAGTAATCAAAGAACCTTGTCAGGTTATCAATGTAGGACATAAAAAATCGAAGAGTGGAATAATTACCAATGAGAAAAATAACACAGTTAAATAGAAGACAAATAAACAACCTAACAAAATCATTCACTTTAGAATCCTTCTCTTATCCAGCTAATGAACACATATTATCAAGAATCGTGGTTCTATTTACATTCCAACTTTTCCTCCAAATAGCCTAGCAATAAAGTTAGACTCCATGCTTACATCCAGATCAACCGGTTGCCTCACATGAGCCAAACCAAGGATGATGCTAAACTCAGTCGAAGTGAATGGAACTACAATGTTGTCATCAAATAAGAAAGAACGAGAAGGCAACTATTGGAATCTCTTTAAAACCAAATCAATTCTGGTACTACTAATGGGCATCTAAGGCGTTTTGAGCCATGGAGCAAATGGAGTATTTCTAATCCCCTCTTTTTGCTTATTACCCAAATTCTGTAATACTTCTTTCAATACATCTCTGAAATATGTCGGAGAACAACGCGAATAAGATTGTTTGATGCTCTTGTTATTTCTTTTATCTTTCTTAACTTTTCTTACCCTTAACATTCTTCATGTTGCTCCTCATAATCTTCTTTAATTTTAGAGCTTTTTTTTCCATGTCTACATAAAAATAAATTAATAATTTAGTTAAAAGAAATTAAATTATCAGCCATTCCAGCAAATATAAAGCATACAAAATTGGGCATCATGCCACTTAAATTGAGTACATTATTGAGTTTATTGATAATCACTACACAACAACCACATCTCATTCAATCATCCAATTGGAGAACATAAAACACAAACACATTCATAAAATTGCAATTAGAAATTCGTAACCCAATTTTATTCAAGTTAATTGCAATATCAACAATACTAAAAAATAGGAGCAATTAAGCCAAAACTTATTTATTTGTAATTCATACCATAAAATATATAAACCATGAAAAATTGAGCATCAAAGCGCTTAAATTGAATATATTATTCAGTTTATTAATAATCAATAGACTAAAGTAACATATCTTTTTCAATTCTTCAATTGAAAAAGATAAAACATAAACACAGCCATAACGTTACAATTCAACCACCAAAATTAATCTTATTCGAGCTAGCAGAATCAACATCACAAAAAATAGAATAATTTACCTATTCATACATTAAGTGCAAACCCTAAAATTTTGGACATCAAAGTGTTTAAATTGGGTACATTATTCAGTTTATTGATAATCACTACAAAACACCCAGGTATCTCATTCATTACTTGAAATGAAGAAGATGCAATACAAACTCATTCATAAAATTACAATTCGACCACTAAAACCTAATTTTATTTAACCTAACAAAATTGACAATACCCATGAGCTAAAACATTTGTTACTCTCCCAGTGAAGCGCATGTCCGATAGAAAAATCGAACATCACCTCTCCTATATGATGGACAATCTAAAGCATTTATACATCACTCTAAAAAATATATAGTAGGACCGGTGCCGTCGATAGAGGGGGGGTGAATATTGACAGTGAAAATCTTGTCATGAAAACTTCGTAAAACTTTGATCTACTCAGAGCGTTAGTGCAGCGGAACAGTAAATAAAAATAAAAGCAAGACAGGGACACAGCGAGATTTATTTACTTGGTTCCCAACCCCCCAGGGTCAGTACGTCCAAGGCCTATGTACTAGGCGTGAGTCCACTATTGGTCTCCTTTCCGAAATTTTCAAAGGCGGAGAAAACCCGTCTTACAGTGTAACAGTACAATCAAAAGTATAGCAAATTAAGTACAGAATATTAAATGCAAACCGAACAAAACAAAGTTGAAGCTCGGCCGATCTGGACCTCCGAAGTGCCGTGCACTTCCTCCTGGAGCCTCCCAGTCGTAGAGCCTCGTCTTTAGCGCGTTGTCGTCGGTCAGAATGATCAGAATGGCTTACAGCAATTGTGTTTGAAGCAGAGGGGTCGAAGCCCCTTTTATAGCACTCCTAGGGGCGCCTTGGACGTCGGGGGCACCCCGATAAACTCGGTCAAACCTTATCCCCGCGTCGACCTCGCCGCAGTTGATAAAACCTTTGACCAGGGCGCCCTGGACCTCCCAGGTGCCTTCATGAAGGCTTATCTGTGTTTTGGACTCGAAACAGCAAATACAGCTTTGAACCCGGGCGCCCCGGACCTCCCGGGCGCCCCGCTTGAAGCCTATTCTGCTTACGACACAAAACACTGCTTTTCCTTCTTTAGTTTGGGCGCCCCCATCATCGGGGAGCCCTGGATGCATGGGGGCACCCCCACTGATGGGGGCGCCCAGCTTCAAGGCTGGTAGCACAGTTTTTTTGCCTGGTTACCTGCTTTGTCTCCGGTTCTTGGTACCTGCAAGATACACAAACACAAAACAAATGTACATACAATATTAGCCTTAAGGACTTGGTTCGGACTTCGAATTTCCACGAAACCCTAGGTCGAACTGACGTAAATTCTCACTCCCTGAGAACGCGCCTTTCACCTACTCCTTTCAGGAGACGGTTGCCACCCGATCCTTTGGTTGGGCTTTTACCCAGCAACCCTTCGCCAGGTGCCTAGCATCCCTTCGTCAGGTCTTCAAAGCCTAGCAGTCCTTCGCCAGGTGCCTAGCAGCCCTTCGCTAGGTCTTCATTACCAAGCAGTCCTTCGCTAGGTCTTCATTACCAAGCAGTCCTTCGCCTGGTGCCTAGCAGTCCTTCGCTAGGTCTTAGACTCCTAGCAGCCCTTCGCTAGGTGCCCAGCAGCTCTTCACCAGGTCTTAGGGTTTCGATGCCTAGCATCCCTTCGCTAGGTGCCTAGCGACCCTTCGCTAGGTCTTAGGGTTTGGATGCCTAGCAGCCCTTCGCTAGGTGCCCAGCAACCCTTCGCTAGGTCTTAGGGTTTCGATGCCTAGGTTAACTAGGACTTTTCTTCAACTTAGTTTACTTCTCCTTTGCTCCCCTTTATCTGTTCATTGTATCACTGACTTAAGTGTATTGTCAAACATTAAAACACTTAAAAAAGAACATCATTGATGCAACTTGCACCAACAATCTCCCCCTTTTTGATGTTTGACAATAACTTAAGTTAGATTGGTTTAAGGGGCTAACTTACCATTCTTGAGATCAAACAAAAAATTGATCTTAGTTTTGAAAATATATTTTTGATCCTCTAGGAAAAATAAGAAAAAATTTCTAACTTTCACTCTCATCCCATTTTAAAAACCATTTTGATTAATTGATCAGAAATTCTTTTAACTTAAGCACACCTCTCCCCTTCTGTCATACATAAAAAAAACCAGAAATACTTGCGCCAACAATGAGAATATTTGGTTCTATTTGAAAATACTTAGTATAAATTTTTGAAGGCATAGCATAAAACTAAGTACTTACGTATTTTGATCTTAGAAAACTTAAACAATATTCAATTTTTTTTTTTGAGAAAATACTGTATTTTTGACTGAATATTGTGAGTTTTGAAAGGTGCAAGTACATTGAAAGATATGATGCATTTTTGAAAGTCATTTTGAAAAGTATAAGTTTTTTTGAAAAAATATTATACATATTTTGCAAGTACTAACTATTTTTTGAAAAAGATGAGGCTTTGAAAAATATAAGTAATTTTTGAAGAGTATTATGCATTTTGTAAACATAATATTTTACTTGACTAGGTTTCTTTTCCAGTCTGACACAATCCTCGGAAATCTTGTTAACTACAAGGACATTTTCTTAAGTGTCCTAGAAATTTTTCAAACTCAAGTAAATATAAAAATAATTTCATAAGTCACAAAAATTCTGAAAAATAGAATAATAGGATGTAAGTACATTTGAAAAATGTATGAATTTTTGAAGTCATAATACTTGACTTGGTTTATCTTCCAGTTTGACACAATCATAGGAAGCCTTGTTGACTACAGGGATATTTTTCTAAGTGTCCTGGAAGATTTTCCAAACTCAAGATAAGCATTATTTCAAATTGATCAAAAACCAGATGGGTTTTTGAAAATAATAGTATATATATATATATTTTAAAATTGATAGTATTTTGAAAGAATACTTATATTTTCAACAGGATTTGAAAATACCGCCCATGAAAACATTTGAAATACTCAATAATTCTTTTAATTTGACCTCCCCCTAAACTTGACCCAGTCCTGGGAAGCTTGTTGACCACAAGTACTCTTCCTCTGAGTCTTAAGGTTTAATTCAAATCAAATGAATTATCTAATAATTTCAAAATAACTAATTACAAAAAAAAACTTTTTCAGAAGTTTGATTTAGACACCCCCTAAATCTGACACATCCTAGGAGTCCTTGTAGATTTTGAATTGGACCTTCCTCTGTGTCATTAGGGTTCATCAAAATCAAACAAGACAAAGCACACTCTTGGAATGCATTTTGAAATTTTGAAACATATTTTGAAATTAAGGTAATTTATCCACCATAGTTTTCGAAAAACATAAGTAATAGTGTTTCAAGCCCAGTTTTCGAAAACTGTTTTGAAAGACAGTGGTTTTTCAAGAACAATTTTTGAAAAAGAATAAACCACTCCCCCTGTACCCAACATCGTTTGACTCTATCTAAGTGCCTTAAGGAACTTTAGTGTTGTCCTAAGAGGCTTGTGTCTAATTGAGTGAGTCAAACATTTTTGAAAAGATATATTTTTGAAAAATGTATAATATGTATAATCAATCAGACAAGCATGAATTTGATAAAAACATTATTATGTTGAAGCACTATTTTGAAAATATATTTTTAGGAAAATATTCTAACAATTTTGAAAAATACTTTTCAATTCATTAGTCCTTAACATCTCACCCATTTTAGATGTATCAATACAACAAGCATGGTTGCCTTATAGGTGTATTGTGAGATGCTTGAATTATTTTTCTTAATTTATTATTAACTCTAAGATTTAATTAAAACTTGTGTTAGATTTGAATTTGACAAGAAGTAACTTGAATTTCAAAAATTGGCTTCCAGGTCTTGGCGAGGCACTAGGCCTTCTTTGGCCGTAACCTTATTGGATCATCAACCCTTTCCTTGATAAAACCTTTTAATGAAATTTCATTTTCAAAATTATTTTTTGAAAAATTCTGGTCTAACTAGTTTGGGTCTTGGATCGGTAGCTTCGGCTAATTTCACCATTCTAAAGAGACCAAGTAGTGTATACTTGACCTTATTAGAAGAGGCTTCCCTAACGTACTATCATCTCACCGCCACCCAATACTAGGTTGATCAAGTTTCAATTATTTTTTTTCCTATAGCCGTTCTAATATATGCATAAAATTTAAATATAAATGACATGTCATATATTTAAAAGAATTAGCAAATGCATGGCATGACAATTATCCATGAGTCAAACAAGTCCAAAGCATTTTAATTACGTTTCTAAAGATGTATCAAATTCACGATTTGATACATGTCATGTGAATCCGCGAATATATCAACCCACTTTGACATATTTAATTTTATTAAATTAATTGTTGCGGTTTGGGTAAGGTTTTAGGTTAGATCGAGTTTAAGTTATTTAAGATTTAGTTGGATTCAAGTTAATTAAGAATTAATTGAAGTTTGAATTAATTTGAAAATGAATTAATTGAATTGATTTGAATTAATTTGAATTATTAAAGAAGAATTTATTTGAAGTAAATTGAATTAATTAACTTTATTTGAATTAAATTGATTTGATTAGGATTTAATTGATTTTAATTGATTTAATTAAGATTTAATTTTAATTTAATTTGAATTTAATTAATATTTAATTTGAGTTTAATTAAGATTTAATTTGATTAAGATTTAATTTTAATTTAAGTTTTAATTTGAATTTAATTAAGATTTAATTTTAATTTAAGTTTTAATTTGAATTTAATTAAGATTTAATTTTAATTTAAGTTTTAATTTGAATTTAATTAAGATTTAATTTTAATTTAAGTTTTAATTTGGATTTAATTAAGATTTAATATTAATTTAATTTAAGTTTTAATTTAAATTTGAATTTAATTTTATTTTATTTGAATTAATTGAATTAATTTGAGTTTATTTGAATTAATTGAATTAATTGGATTAATTAAGATTTGAATAATTAAGGTTGAAATGATTAATTAATAATTGTGGGTTTAAATTCATCATTTTCTTTATTTCGAAAATTTCTTCTTCATCTTTATCTATCTTTTCAAGTTTTTCTAATAATTTTGATTTATTTGAATTTTTGTAATTTTTATTGATTATGGCCCTAATCTTAGTAAATTTTATCTCCTCCTAAACATTAGATCTTTCAATATCCTCAACATAGGTGGAGTAATTTGGGCCACTAATTAAGGTTTTGTAATAATCTTCAATATTATCTATGATTAAGTTATTATCTAGGAGAATTTTATCTTCAAATTTATCCTCAGAATTATCCTCAGACACATCTTCAATATTTTCAAGAAATTCAAAATTAATTTCTAGATTATCCTTAAGATTTTCAGAATTAATTTCTGGATTATCCTTAAGATTTTCAGGATTAATTCTACTAACTTCAGAGTTATCTTTAGAATTTTTAGATTCGAATTCAAAGTTATACAACGGATTTTTAAATTTGAATTCATAATTATCTAAAGAATTTTCCAATTTGAATTCGGATTTATCCTTAGGATTTTCGAATTTGAATTCGGATTTATCCTTAGGACTTTCGAATTTGGATTTGGGATTAATTTCATATTTAAATTCAGAATTAATTGTATCATTATCCGTAAGATTATTAGAGTTCATTACAGATTTGAGTTCAGAAATAACTTTAGCAATTATTGAATTGGCATTAATGATTAAACAATTTATTTCTAACATTTTAGCCATATTCACATTTTGTAACTTGTCATTCAAAATATCTACTTGACTATGCAGTAATTCTAACTTATCAGGAAAATTATCTAAATTATTAAAAGACATTTCAGGAATTTGTAAAACTTTTAGAACATAAATCTTACGTACCTTCACCGGACACTTGTTTTTGTAGTGTCCGTACTTCACGCATTTGAAGCATCATACGTGATCCTTGTTTTTTCGGACTCCTGGCGCTGGTGTCCCCTTTACCTCCAGTGGTGTAGATCGAGTCTTACGAGTAGGGCACTAATTCTTATAGTGCCCTCTCTCCCTGCACGTGAAACAAATAATATGGAACTTAAAATTTGGCATTTTAAAAAATTATACCTGATTCACCCCTGGGCTCCCCCTCAACTCCTAGTGTCGTTGCTCCGTTGGCGGTTAGTCCGGTGAAGAGCGGCTCGGCTCTAATACCAATTGTAGGACTGGTGTCGTCGATAGAGGGGGGGGGTGAATATTGACAGTGAAAATCTTGTCGTGAAAACTTCGTAAAACTTTCGATCTACTCAGAGCGTTAGTGCAGCGGAACAGTAAATAAAAATAAAAGCAAGACAGGGATACAACGAGATTTATTTACTTGGTTCCCAACCCCCCAGGGTCAGTACGTCCAAGGTTTATGTACTCGGCGTGAGTCCACTATTGGTCACCTTTCCGGAATTTTCGGAGGTGGAGAAAACCCGTCTTACAATGTAACAGTACAATCAAAAGTATAGCAAATTAAGTACAGAATATTAAATGCAAACAGAACAAAATAAAGTTGAAGCTCGGCCGATCTGGACCTCCGAAGTGCCGCGCACTTCCTCCTGGAGCCTCCCGGTTGTAGAGCCTCGTCTTTAGCTCGTTGTCGTCGGTCAGAATGATCAGAATGGCTTACAGCAGTTGTGTTTGAAGTAGAGGGGTCGAAGCCCCTTTTATAGCACTCCTGGGGGTGCCCTGGACGTCGGGGGCGCCCCGATAAACTCGGTCAAACCTTATCCCCGCGTCGACCTCGCCGCAGCTGATAAAACCTTTGACCAGAGCACCCCGAACCTCCCGGGTGCCCTCATGAAGGCTTATCTAAGTTTAGGACTCGAAACAGCAAATACAGCTTTGAACCCGAGCACCCCGGGCCTCCCGGGCACCCCGGGCCTCCCGGGCGCCCCGGACCTCCCGGGCGCCCCGCTTGAAGCCTATTTTGCCTATGACACAAAACACTACTTTTCCTTCTTTAGTTTGGGCGCCCTCGTCATCGGGGGTGCCCTGGATGCATGGGGGCGCCCCCACTGATGGGGGCGCCCAGCTTCAAGGCTGGCAGCACGGTTTTTTTGCCTGGTTACCTGCTTTGTCTCCGGTTCTTGGTACCTGCAAGATACACAAACACAAAGCAAATGTACATACAATATTAGCCTTAAGGACTTGGTTTGGACTTCGGATTTCCACAAAACCCTAGGTCGAACCGACGTAAGTTCTCACTCCCCGAGAATGCGCCTTTCACCTACTCCTTGTTGGGACCGGGTGCTTGTTGACATGGATGCGGGTTCGTAATTTTAAAATTAATTACGTGCAGCGGAAAGTTTAGCATAAATAATTTCTCAAATTATTTAACCACGCATCTAAGCATGCAACTTTTTCTTGTGTAGACATGATCATATATTTAAAATTTTACAGAAACATAAACTAATTTACTTATTACCTCGCGTAACTCGAAGGAAGGGACGAGATGCAACCATAAGCGTCCCTCAGAAGCTCCGCCTCTATTCGCGTCCACGCCGAGTATCTTCGGGATGACTTCGCAAAGCCACGAGTTTCGTGTTCTCGAGAACTACTAGATTCTCCGAGAACGCGACAAGAAAAATCAAGAGAGAAGTAATCACATCGGAAAACTCACTACCAAGGTTGGCCGGAATCACAATTCCGACGAGAAGGAGGAAGATGACTTGCGCCCAATCCCAAGGTGCTGATGGCTGGAGAGGAAGATCGTCCTAACGGAAGAACTTCGTCGCCTCGGGGCTTCTCCTTGTGCTCACGGCAAGAAGAAGGGAGAAGAACCTTGTGGCCGGCCAAGAGGAAGAAGGGAGGAGAGGGAGAGAGCCCAGGCAAGAATACTTCGATTATTTTCCAAGCCTTGCCTTGGGTCCTTTATATAGTGGCCTCACAACTGCCAAGTCTTTTTTTTCTTATGGAATAAATTTTCTATGACTTATTCCATCATGCCAAGTTTTATCATTTTTTTAATTCATGATAAAAATCAACCAAGTCTCTTTTTTCTTATGGAATAAATTTTCTTATCATAGTAAATCAATCCATGATTGATTTTATAAAATAAAATAAACCAATCCATGGTTCATTTTAATTTCCATGAAAAATAAACCAAACCTTGGTTTATTATATAAAAATTTATATCATCCATAATTTTATAAAACAAACCACACTTGGTTTATTTTATAAATTGAGCCAAAAACTTGGTTCTCTCCCTTTGTTGTGGCCGGCCAAGCAAAGAGGATGGAGACCCTCTTTGGCCGGCCCATCCAAGCCACGCCCCAATGAATTAAACTTATTTAATTCATCTATTAAGTCTTCAAAAGACTTAGTCATTTTATGCTTCCGATGCGTCTCTGAAAAATTCAGATTCGACTTATCGTTTGGCTTAACCAAACCTAATCTCTCTTGATTGGAAAATCCAATTTTCAACTTGTTTTAAATCCCTCGGATTACTCATAGTGCGTGTGACTAGATAGACTTTCAATTTATGTTGGTCGTCTATAATTAATCAATTATAGAACGATCATGAGTGACACCTAGTAGTACATCATGATCCCCAATTAATCGAAAGATCAACGGTTGACCTCAGAAACAATTCTGAAACCCTTCAGCAGCTATAATGAATCGTGCCCCATTCCCTTCACCATCTTATACCCACTTGGTTGAGGACATGGTCTATGTGTGTCAGTCCCCACTAGGCTACTACGACACACCTAGCCCAAGTAACGTTTTCTCGTCCTACGGATTCTAATTACTCTCATGTATTTAAGAGATTCATACTCTGAACATGCCATGCTCTAGCCAGAGGCTTCGAGTAACAATCCGACGATAGGCCTTGGGTATACATCTCCTCGCAAGGAGTGGTGAATCCTTTGTAGGCTGTTCAAACATCTTCGGACACTTCGGCTTATACCCAATCATCCTGGGTCCACACCTCCTTGGAGATGCTTGCTTAAGATGTCAAAGTATAAGTCTCCATGACCAAGATGACTTGAACACCGCAAGTCAAAGGAACATCGCACTTAAGCTGCAGTAAGAACTTCATTGACATATCTATATGTAGACTACCATATGAAGTTTTACAGCCAGTCACTCCAATGAACTAGTTCCCTTAACTAGCATTCATGTTTATCTCCGGGCATCCCAATGTCACCAGCCAGTGAGAATTAGCTGATTAGAGAATAACCCATGCTAGTCTCAACAGAATTGATAGTGTCTGTATTTATCAATTCATCGACTAGGGACAATTTCAATACTTCACAATTGCACATGTAGAGATAATCACTAGTTGTGAATTCATCACAAATTCTCTCATGCTGTGAATTGTATTGCGGACATTCAGTAAATGAGTTTAAGATCTAATACATAAACATGTATACTCAAATAGTGAATATTCATTTATTAAAATAAATGATTACAATTATAAGGCGATTGCCTTAGGGCACTTTTCTCATATCACTAACAAACTTCCACTTGGCCTAATGCCAATCACTACGGTATCCAATACCACAGGCTCTAACATGACCCTCAAACTTGCTTTGAGGCAAGGCCTTAGTTAAAGGATCCACTAAATTCTTTTCAGTGGGAATTTTCTCAATTTGTATATCATTCCTACTTATAATCTCTCTGATCATATGATAGCGGCGAAGCACATGTTTGGATCGCTGATGAGACCTTGGTTCCTTTGCTTGTGCAATAGCTCCATTGTTGTCGCAGTAAACCGGTATTGCTTCATCAATGGTTGGAACCACACCAAGTTCTGAGATAAACTTCTTGATCCAGACTGCTTCCTCTGCTGCTTCCGAAGCTGCAATATATTCCGCTTCCGTGGTAGAATCTGCTACGGTGTCTTGCTTGGAACTCTTCCAACTTATTGCGCCTCCATTCAAAATAAATATGTATCCGGACTGAGATTTGGAGTCATCCTTATCTGTCTGGAAACTGGCATCTGTATACCCACGTATTACCATATCACCTTCTCCATATATTAGTAACACATCCTTAGTTCTTCTTAAGTACTTGAGGATTGTCTTGACAGCCACCCAATGATCCATTCCTGGATCAGACTGGTATCTACTTGTGATGCTCAGAGCATACGATACATCGGGCCTAGTACATAACATAACATACATGATAGATCCTATCGCGGATGCATAAGAAATCTTATTCATGCAAATCCACTCGTCTTCTGTGCGCGGACACATAGACTTCGAAAGGTTGATCCCATGCCTGATGGGAAGGTAACCTTTCTTGGATTCCGACATGCTAAACCTTTCTAGCACTCGGTCTATATATGTAGACTGTGAAAGACCAAGCAACCGTTTTGATCTATCTCTATAGATTCTAATCCCAAGGATATAGGTTGCTTCTCCCAGGTCTTTCATGGAGAAAGTTTTAGACAACCAAATTTTAACTGACTGTAAGACTGATATATCGTTTCATATACGTATTATGTCATCGACATATAACATTAGGAATACGACTGCACTCCCACTAACCTTCTTATACACACAAGGTTCATCAGAATTTTGTGAGAAATCAAACTCTTTGATTATCTCATTAAAACGGATGTTCCAGCTCTTGGATGCTTGCTTTAATCCATATATGGATCTTCGAAGCTTGCATACTTTGGTTTTATTATCCGATGTGAAATCTTCAGGTTGTATCATGTATACATCCTCAAGCAGGTTTCCATTATGGAAAGCTGTTTTCACATCCATTTGTCGTATCTCATAATCTTAATGAGCTGTTATGGCCAGGAGCATCCGAATGGATTTAAGCATAGCTACTGGCGAATAGGTTTCATCATAATCAATTCCTTGTTTCTGACAATATCCTTTTGCCACTAATCTAGCCTTAAAGGTAACAACATTACCTTCCATATCGATTTTCTTCTTTAAAACCTACTTGCACCCTATGGGCTTAATCCCTTCAGGTGGGTTAACTAAGTCCCATACTTGATTTTTGTACATGGAATCCATTTCCGACTTCATGGCTTCAAGCCATTTATCCCTTTCTGAATTTTTTAGAACATCTTCATAACTGATAGGTTCATCATCGTTAATGAGTAACACGTCGTTCGATTCACTTAAGAGAAATCCGTATCTCTCTGGAATATTGCGTGTCCTATCAGACCTACGAAGAAGTGGTGTTATTTTAGGTTCAACTGATAGCTCATCATTATGAGTTATTGGTTGTGGGTCTAGACTAGGTATCTTTGTAATGTCTATTGGAGTTTCTTGAACTTCTTCAAATTCAATGCTACGATAAAGAAACAAAGAAGAAAGACGACAAGTATCAAGGGGGAGATTCCCAACCGGGAATCAAAAGGTAAATTTACAGTTTTTGAAAATCCAATATTTACCTTGAATAATGTGATTAATTTGTATAAATTAGTTAAGGTTAATATATTAGAAAACTTAATTCACAACCATGCTGATTTTAAAACCCCAGAGTTTTATTTCGATTATGATGTAACTTAGATCATTTTTGTCTTGTTTGCTTTAATTGTGTGTTGCTTTTTATTTTTTTTTTTTTTTTGAATTAGGATTGGTTAGTTTAAGGACTAAAATGATTTAATTGAAATTTGAATGACATAGTATTGGGTGGAGGTGAGATGATAGTACGTTAGGGAAGCCATTCTGGCGGAACTAGCCGAAGCTACCGATCTAAAACCCAAACTAGTTTGATCAGAATTTATCAAAAAGTAATTTTGAAGATGAAATTTCACTAAAAGGCTTTGTCTAGGAAAGGGTTGATGATCCAATAAGGCTACGGCCAAAGAAGGCCTAGTGCCTCGCCAAGACCTGGAAGCCAATTTTTGAAATTCAAATTCCAGTTACTTCTTGTCAAATTCAAATCTAACACAAATTTCAATTGATCTTAGACTCAACTACTTTTTCAAAATAAAGTTAAAATTCATTAAAATGGTTTTCAAAGTTAATTCAGTTTTTCAAAATTAATCATGATTTTTCAAAGTTAAATCCTTACTTCTATATTTGTCTCACAAAACCCATAAGGTTAACATGCTTAATCATGTAGAACTGGGTGAGACATCTAGGACCTAAAAGCATAATTCACTATCTTTTAAAATAAAAAATATTTTCAAAAGTTATTCAAAATTATCTCTTTTTTCGGTTTATGGTACCCTACTCTTTCAATTCTAACATTTTTTTTAATATGAAATTTCATGTTAAATATCTCAATAGACTCGTTTTAAATATAATCTAGGGCTTGTTTGATTTAGTTATTGATTGGTCAAACATAGTCAACTTAGTCAAACTTGGTCAAAAAGGTCAACATAGTAAAACTTGCTCAACACTGAAACCCCTTAAGGAACTTAGATAAAAGCCAGACTGTGTCAGATATAGGGGAAGATCAAATTAGAAGAAGCTCAAAAATACTATATTTCAAAATACCATTATCATTTCAAATTTTGTTTTTGGGGCTTATTCTTTAAAAATTCCCTTCATTTCAAATTGAATTTTCTAAAATTATCTTCTTAAAAACTACCATACTTTTATTCAAAACTATTCTCTTGATTCTGATAAACCCTAAAGACACAAAGGATGTCTACTTAATGATCTACAAGGACTCCTAGGATGTGTCAAATTTAGGGGGAGGCTGAATCAATAGAAGAATTTCTAAAAAGTTTTTATTGATAATCATCTGTGTTGAAATTATTAGATAATTCCTTTGATCTGAACTGAATCCTAAAGGCTTAGAGGAAGAGTACTTGTGGTCAACAAGCTTCCCAGGACTGAGTCAAGTTTAGAGGGAGGTCAAAAGAATTATTTAATAACATATTTTCATGAACTATATCTTCAAAATCCTTGCTGAAAATTTAAGTCTTTCAAAATACTATTATTATTGTGGCTTATGAAATTATTTTTGAAATAATATTTACTTGGGTTAGAGAATTTCCAGGGCACTTAGAAAAATGTCCTTGTAGTCAACAAGGCTTCCTAGGATTGTGTCAAACTGGAAAAGAAACCTAGTCAAGTAAAATATTATATTTTTCAAAATCTAATACGTTTTAAAAACTACTTATATTTTTCAAAGTTTAATATGTCTCACAAATTACTCATATTTTTCAAAGTCTAATACTTTTCTAAAAGTACTTATGTGTTTCAAATCATAATCTCAAATGTACTTGAAATTTTTTTTTTTTGGAAAATCTTTCTAATACTTTCTTACAAATACAAAATATTTTTCATAAGTGCACAATACTTTTCAAAATGGATTTGATCTGGACATTTAAGCTTTTTTGCTATGCCTTCAAGAATTATACAAAGTATTTTTATGTTTTCAAAACTAATAGGCTCTGATACACAAACTTTCTCCTTAAAACTTCTTTCAAAATATATTTTTCAAGAATTCTTTATTGATATATGGCCAAGGGGGAGAGTAGAAAAAGTGAAAATTAAATTCTTCCATAAACTTTTTCCCTTTTCAAAGGAACTTTATTGAAAACTTCGAGTTGCTCTTAATTTAGAATTTCCTTTGTGATACTCAGAAGTTTTTCAAAATATTTTTTTCAAAACTGAACTTAGAAATGATCAAAAAAATAAGGAGAAGAATTTCACATTAAGGGGGAGAAAAAGGAAATTTTGTTTAATTTTTTTTAAAAAAAAGGTGTTCCAAAAATTCTTAAGTGCATGTTTTTTTCCTAAGTAAAATTTTTTTTAGTAAACAAAATTTGTCTGAGCAAAAACTTTTTAAAAATTTTGGCAAATGTTTCTAAGTAAAGTTTTTGGTGAAAAACTTGTCTAGAAATTTCTTAAATATTTTGTTTTTCAAAATACACAAAGTATTTCCAAGTAAATTCTTCTAAGTGTGCAAACTCTTTTTAAATTTTCCCAATTCTCAAAGTTGAATTTTTCTTGGAAAATTTGACTTCAAAATTTTGCCTAATTAAAATTCTTTTTGCAAAGCCTTGTAAGTAAAAGTTATTTAACAAAATTTAGGCTTGCAAAACCTTTTATAATGGAAAATTATCTAAGTGTAAAAAGTTTTAAAAATGCTTTTACTCTATTTTTTTTAAAAAAACACTTTGTCAAAAATATGAAGCAATTAGAAAAAATCCCTATTAGATACCTTGTTCACCCATGTTTGTTTTTGATATATGTTAAAGGAGGAGGAAAGGTCAAAGATAAGAGTTAAGTTAATTATTGTTTTATAAAACAATTATTCAAGGGGAGTATGAGTATGAGAAAAAAAATTTCTGTTCAAATTACATTGGTATTAGACTGTTAAGAATTGACATGTTTCATTGGTCTTAACCTTCGTGCTTAAACTGTTATAATTTTTACTTAACTTTGAATTGTGTTGCCATAAATCAAAAAGGGGGAGATTGTTGGTGCAGGAAGCACCATGTCGAACCTTGTTTTGATATTGGCAAAGGGTTCAAAGTTAAGTGTTATTTGTGATCTAATAAAGTTACTCAAGTGTGCAGAGACAAAGCCCTAGCGAAGGACTGCTAGGCACCTGGCGAAGGAATGCCAGGATACAAAACCCTAGCGAAGGACTGCTAAGCACCTGGTGAAGGACTGCTAGGATACAAAGCCCTAGCGAAGGACTGCTAGGCACCTAGCGAAGGAATGCCAGGATACAAAGCCCTAGCGAAGGACTGCTAGGCACCAGGCGAAGGACTGCTTGGAACCAAAGACCTGGCGAAGGACTGCTGGGCACCAGGTGAAGGACTGCCTGGAACTAAAGACCTGGCGAAGGACTGCTGGGCACCTGGCGAAGGACTGCTGGGCATCAGGCGAAGGACTGCCTGGAACTGAAGACCTGGCGAAGGACAGCTAGGCACCGGGCGAAGGACAGCTTGGTATCTAAGACCTGGCGAAGGACCGCTAGGCAAAAGTCCAACCGAAGGAGCCGGTTAGCATCAGGTACATTCTCCCGAGAGGAGTAGGTGAGGACGCGTTCCCCGTCGAGAGGGAACAGTAGGCGTCGGTTCGACCTAGGGCTCCATTTTGGAGACCCAAAATCAGAACCAAGACAGCTAAGGCTGTATAAACATAATACTCTATTGCTTCATATTGTTTTGGACTAACCCTGGATGCATGACCGAAGGAACGTGTATCTGCAGCTCAGAATGCCCAAAGGAGAGAGGCAAGTAGCTGAGCAGGACGCCCTCAGTGTTCCGGGCGCCCCCAAGGCTAACTCAATACAAGCGAAGCAACAAGTGCTTCGGCTGCTTACTGGCCGGGGCGCCCCCAGTGCCCAGGGTGCCCCGGACGCCCAGGGCGCCCCGGACGCCCAGGGCGCCCCGGACGCCCAGGGCGCCCCGGACGCCCAGGGCGCCCCCTGTGCCCAGGGCGCCCCGCACCTAAGCCAGCGAAGCCGATTACTCTTATCCAGCCGAGAAGCCCGCTGAAGGAGTCAACCAGGGCGCCCCCAGCGTCGCGGGCGCCCCCAGTGTCAATCCTCAGCCCTATTCGAGTGGGATAGAGGTTGGCCGAGAGAAAGGGGGATCGCGTGACACGTGGGGGGGGGGGCGCCCCCGACGTCCAGGGTGCCCCGAGGTGCTATAAATAGCACCCAACGCCAAGGCTTTCGACAATCCAAGTTCTCGAACGCATTCACGCTCTTCTGCTTCCGCGCTCTGCTCCGGCAACTTCCCGACTTGAGATACAAGCGCCGACGATGTCCTACTGCTCTGGAAAAAGTAATCTACACCGGACGTCGATAAAAAGAAGAGTTTAATTTCAGTACTGCACTTTAACTGTAATTCTATTTCTGTAACTGATTTTGCGCAATTATAGTATTGCTCGCAGTAAACGGTCAGTGACCGTGGGCCTTGGAGTAGGAGTCGACCTAGGCTCCGAACCAAGTAAAAACCTTGTTGTTTGCGTGTTTTTATTTTTAATCTTCCGCTACGCATTCTCTTTTCCAATCCGAACGTTTAACGATATTCACCCCCTCTATCGTTTCTCTCGATCCAACATTTAAGAGTGTGCATCATCCATAAGAGTTGTGCTACGCACTCTCCTAAAGCAACATACTCAGCTTCGATTGTGGACAAGGCTACACAGTGTTGCTTTCTGCTGCACCAACTTACTAGGCTGTTTCCTAAGAGTTGGCAACTTTCGCTTGTACTTTTTCTATCTAGCTTACAACCAGCATAGTCAGAGTCTGAATATCCTGATAGTTTAAAAGTTGAGGTCCTAGGATACCAAATCCCTACATTTAGGGTGCCCTTAATGTATCTTAATATTCTTTTTAAGGCTGCTAAGTGCGTTTCCTTAGCACAGGTTTGGTATCTAGCACACATTCCTACCGAGAAGAGGATATTAGGTCTGCTGGCTGTAAGGTATAGTAGGCTTCCAATCATACTCCTATAAAGTTTAAGGTCTACTGGTTTTCCATCAGGGTCACTATCTATTTTTATATTAGTGGCCATAGGAGTACTTATGCTTTTAGAGTTATCCATTTTAAATTTCTTTATTAACTCTTTAGCATATTTGGATTGATGGACATAGTTTCCATCCCTAGTTTGTTTAATTTGTAACCCTTGGAAAAAGTTGAGCTCACCAACTAAGCTCATTTCAAATTCATTTTCCATTATTTTAACGAATTCTTTCAAAAAATTAGAGTTGGTGGACCCAAAGATTATGTCATCGATGTAGATTTGGGCAATAAATATTTCTTTTCCTAATGTTTTAATAAATAGGGTTGAATCGATTTGTCCTTGTTTAAATTCTTTAGAAATTAGATAAGTGGATAAACATTCATACCAGGCCCTAGGTGCTTGTTTTAGTCCATAAAGTTCTTTGGTAAGTTTGTAGACATAGTCAGGTCTTTCTAAGTCCTCAAAATCAGGGGGTTGTCCTACATAGACTTCTTCCTTAATGAATCCATTTAGAAAGGCTGACTTTACATCCATCTGGTATAGTTTAAATCCTTTATGGGATGCAAAGGCCAATAACATCCTAATGGACTCAAGTCTAGCTACCGGGGCATAGGTTTCGTCATAATCTAACCCTTCTACTTGATTGAATCCTTTCGCTACTAAGCGGGCTTTATTTCTGACTATTTCTCCTTGATCATTTAACTTGTTCCTAAAAACTCACTTAGTGTCAATGACGGATTTGCCCTCAGGTTTAGGTACTAACTCCCAGATTTGGTTCCTCTCAAATTGGGCTAATTCTTCTTGCATAGCTATGATCTAATCAGGATCAGGTAGAGCTTCCTCTATAGTCTTAGGTTCTATTTTTGAAATCATTGCTATCTGACTAAGGTTTCTATAGGAAGACCTAGTTCTGACTCCTAGAGTTGGATCACCCATAATTTGATCGGTTGGGTGACTAAGTCTGGGTTTCTTGGTTTTTATAGAACTTGGTTCAGCCTCAGGTTCGACTAGTCGGTTTGGTTCAATATTTGATTCAGCTATTTGATTTGGTTCAATTATTGGTTTATTAGTTGGTTCAACTGACTTATTAGTTGGTTCAATAGTTAGTTCGTTTATGGGTTCAATCAAGGATTCAACAGCTTGTTCATTATCTTCTTGATTAATATTTGATGAAGTATTATCTGGTTTTGAGTTGATTTCTTCATCAAATATTAGATTTGTTGTTTCTTCAATTTTCTTAGTCTGTTTGTTGTAAACCCTATAGGCTCTACTTGTGGTTGAATATCCTAGGAAGATACCTGGGGTTGATTTAGACTGGAATTTACCTAGATAATCCTTGGTGTTTAGGATATGGACTTTGCACCCAAAGACCCTTAGGTAATGTAGGTTTGGAAGTCTATGGTAGTATAATTCATAGGGTGTTTTGTTGTGTCGCTTGTTAATTAGGACCCTATTTTGAATGTAGCAAACCGTACTAATTGCTTCTGCCCAATATTGGGTGGCTAGGTTAAATTCATTTAGCATAGCCCTAGCGGCTTCCTGTAGAGTTCTATTCCTCCTTTCGACTATCCCATTTTGCTGGGGGGTTCTAGGACATGAAAATTCATGTATGTACCCATTTACCTTACAAAATTCCTCGAACCGTTGATTTTCAAATTCTCCCCCGTGGTCACTTCTAAGTCTTTTGATTTTAGTATTGTTTTGATTTTCAATTAACTTACAAAATTCATTAAATAGGTTTAGGGTTTCATCTTTGGTCTTTTGAAACCTAACCCAGGTAAACCTAGAGTAATCATCAACTATTACTAAGCAGTACCGGTTTCCACTTAGTGACTTGGCTCCATGTGAATCAAATAGGTCAAGGTGCAGGAGCTCAAGTGTGGTTTGAGTTAGATCAGATTGGATTAGTTTGTGATTAGACCTGGTTTGTTTACCTTGATTACATGATTCACATATTAAGTTTTCTTGATTCTTAATTTTAGGGATACCTTTAATTAGGCCAAGTTGGGTGATTTTTGAAATAATTCTTAGATTAGTGTGACCTAATCTCCTATGCCAGAGGTTTGATTGTTCTAACTGTGTTAACATACATTTAGGTACTAGGGGTAGATTTATAGTGTAAACATTATTTTTCCTAGTGCCCTTAAGCATGATTTCCAAGTCTTGCAGGTTTTTAATCAGGCAGTTAGAATTGTTGAAGGTAACTACATAACCAGAATCACACAACTGACTTATGCTAAGTAAGTTGAAATTAAAATTTTCAACCAAAAGTACTTTCTTAATAACAAAGTCAGATTTAAGTTCAATATTACCTGACCCAATTACCTTGAGTGTAGCATTGTTCCCAAATGCCACTGAGCCTAGGTTTTTGAACTTGAGTTTGGTGAATTTCAATTTATCTCCAGTCATGTGTCTGGAGCAAACGCTATCCAACATCCATTGGTCCAAATCTTTATGTTCCTACACATAAAGAGTTTTGTTGATTTGGATTCCAATTAGAATCAGGAATAGCCTAAACTGATTTTCACAGCCTAGTCTGTCTCACCCAATCTAAAGTTATCAATCACGTTAGCCTTACATGTTTTGTGAGACAGGTTTTGGTGGGTAATATTATTTTGAAAAAGTTATGATTTATTTTGAAAAACTTAAATTGATTTTGAAAACAATTGAATTTATTTTGAGAAAACAAATGTTTGAATCTACACGTAACTGACAATTTGTGTTAGATTTAAATTATACAAAGAATAATTTGAATTTGAATTTCAGAAATCGGCTTCCAGGACTTGGCGAGGCACTAGGCCTTCTTTGGCCGTAGCCTTATTGGATCATCAACCCTTTCCTTGACAAAGCCTTTTAATAAAATTTCATTTTCAAAATTATTATTTGAAAAATTCTGGTCTAACTAGTTTGGGTCTTGGATCGGTAGCTTCGGCTAGTTTCACCAGTCTAAAGAGACCAAGTAGAGTATACTTGACCTTATTAGAATTGGCTTCCCTAACGTACTATCATCTCACCTCCTCCCAATACTATGTTGTTAAATTTCAGTTAAGTTGGTTCAATTCTTAAACTAATCAGTCCTAAGTCTAAGCATGGTAAATTGCAGAAATTAAATAAACAAGCAAGCATGCAATTTGAAAACAAAAATTGAATTCTATCTAACAATAAATATAGTTTTTAATTTGGCTCCCCCTAGACTAAAGCCACGATAATGGTTAGGCAAGATATGAATCTTGTCCTTGGAGATCCAATACTGATTTGATCCAGTTTGTTTGTTCAGACATAGTTTGGGTACCCATGCCTGAGCTTTAGGTCTGGACTGGTTCAGTACAGCATAGTAGGATCTTTGTTTAGATTTGGTTCTGTATCCTAGTCCGGATCAATTTAGAACCGACTTCTGTTTTCTAAGAATCATATCAAGACCCTTGGAACCAGAAGTGAATCGTTCTAAAGCTGATCTAAGGTCCTTAACTTGAGTTTTCAAGGAGGAGTTCTCTTTTTCAAGTTTTTCAACTTAAATAGAGGTTCCTTTTTGAACCTTCTCAGTTAAGGGTCTAGAATCAGCTCTCTCTTTCAGAAGTTTTACTTCCTGTCGGAGAGATTCGACTTGGAGTTTAGCTTTCGCCAAATCTCGAGAAAGATACGAAATTAACTCATTTAATTGAATTCTTGTAAAACCCCTTACAGTTATTTCGCCGTCCTCTGAGAATGTGAGTTTGCCGTCGTCCGGCTCCGACTCTGACTCTATCTCTATTTCTTCTGAGGCGGTTAGTGCGAGCAGGTTCGACTGTGGGACCTCTTCTTCTTCGGAGGAGGAGGACTCGTCCCACGTTGCCTGAAGTGCCTTCTTCTTTCCTGTCTTCTTTGTTTCCTTCAGGTTGGGGCATTTAGTCTTGTAGTGGCCCTTCTTCTTGCACTCGTAGCATGTTACGTTGGGTTTAATCTTTTCATTCGAGGGTTCAGTTGGTTCTTCCTTTCTTCGGCTGATTTTTCTTCTATTAGTCTGGTTCTTTAGTTCTTTATAGTAGTCTCGGGCTAGCCGAACCAACTTAGGCCGATTTCCCTCACTATCTTCTGAGTCTAAATCTGAGTCAGACTCGGGTGCAGGTTGAGGCTTCTTTTTGGTTGTCCTTCCAGTTTTACCTGCAACAAAGGCGATACCTTTCTCGGCCAAATTGCAGTTAGTTTGTTCATGTAATTCAAGTTCAGAAAAAAGTTCGTCTAACTTAATTTTGGAAAGACCCCTAGAGACTTTGTAAGCATCTACCATAGATGCCCACAAGGTATTTCTTGGGAAAGCGTTAAGGGCATACCTTATTAGGTCACGGTTTTCTACCTTGTGACCAATGGTGTGTAGGCCATTCATCAGCTCCTAGATTCTGGCGTGGAGCTGAGCTGCTGATTCTCCTTCGTTCATCTTGATGGTGTACAGCTTGTTCAAGAGGAGATCTCTTTTACTGATTCTAGTGTCTGAAGTTCCTTCGTGCAGCTCGATCAGTTTGCCCCATAGCTCTTTAGCACTGTTGAATGGACCCACCCGGTTCAGCTCCTCTTTTGTTAGATCGCATTGGAGGGTCTGGGTTGCTTTAGCATCCACTTCAATTCATCTTTTCAGAGCGGTATCCCACTCAGTGTACGGTTGTGGTACTCCTTCAGCGTTCTTTGGAATCTCCAGTCCAGACTAGATGATTATCCACTTGTCCACCTGAGTTTTCAGGTGGACCTCCATTCGACTTTTCCAGTAGGAAAAGTCTTCTCCACTGAAAAGTGGAGGTCTGGCTGTGCTGAATCCTTCTTGCATGGCCATTAAGGATTTTATCTGAAAAAGAGAGAAGAGAGAAAAAAAACTGTCCCAAGACTTGGTCTTGGATTAGTAGTGCGGGATAAAGAAAATTAAATATCGAGGGGTGTTGCACCGGTCTCGATTAAAGATAAGAATTCGAAAAAAAATAAGAAATAATTTTACGAAAATCTGAAAAGTTCTCAAACTGGTGGTTGCACCAAATTTGAGCTTCCCCGCTCTGATACCACTTGTTGGATTGAGAAGAACGATAAAGGGGGGTGAATATCGTAAAACGTTCGGATTTGTAAAAGAGAATTGGCAGCGGAAATAAATAAAGTAAAACACACGCGAACACCACGATTTTACTTGGTTCGGAGTCGCGGTCTGCTCCTACTCCAAGGCCCATGGTTGTTGACCGTTTACTGCGGGCAATTCTATATGTGCGCAAAAACAGTTTACAAAATATATTACAAGAATAGTAGAGTAAACTTAAAAGTAGCTCTTCGTAACCGACGTCCAGTGTAGATTGTATTTTCGGAGCAGAGGGACATCGTCGGCGCTTGTATCTCGAGTCGGGAGGTTTCCGGAGCAGAGCGCGGGAGTAGAAGAGCGTGAATACGTTGGAAGAATTGTTGTTCGAAGCCTTGGGGTCGAGGGGGCTTTTTATAGCCTCCCGGGGCGCCCCCCCCCCCACGTGTCACCCGATCCGCGCAACTCTCGGTCAGCCCTTATCCCACTCGAATAGGGATGAGGGTTGACTGTGGGGGCGCCCGGGACGCTGGGGGCGCCCTGGTTGACCTTTTCAGCGGGCTTCTCGGCTGAATGAAGTTTTTGTTGGTGCAAGTTGCATCAATGATGTTCCTCTTTAAGTATTTTAATGTTTGACAATACACTTAAGTAAGTGATATATTAAACAGACAAAGGGGAGCAAAGGAGAAGTAACCTATGTTGAAGAAAAGTCATAGTTAACCTAGGCATCGAAACCCTAGCACCTAGCGAAGGGCTGCTAGGCATAGAAGACCTAGCGAAGGGCTGCTAGGCACCTAGCGAAGGGATGCTAGGCACCTAGCAAAGGACTGCTAGGCACCTGGCGAAGGACTGCTAGGGAATGAAGTCTTGGTCCAAGGGACTGAGCAACCTTAGCTGAGCGGTGACTAAGGACAGGAGTAGAGACGGGTCAGGGTTTGGGCGTCTTGAGGTCCGGAGGTATCGGAAGCTAAGTAAAAGTCCCCCCGAAGGGCTGGGTGGCAA
>JAGFNQ010000338.1:700863-715860 GCA_024364735.1 Boesenbergia rotunda | reverse complement strand
AATTCAAATTCAAATTAAAATTCAAATTAAAATTCAAATTAAAATTAAAATTAAATTCAAATTCAAATTAAAATTAAAATTCAAATAAAAATTAAAATTAAAATTAAATTAAATTAAAATTAAAATTCAAATTAAAATTCAAATTAAATTAAAATTCAAATTCAAATTAAAATTAAAATTAAAATTCAAATTAAAATTAAAATTCAAATTAAAATTAAAATTAAAATTCAAATTCAAATTAAAATTCAAATTAAAATTCAAATTAAAATTAAATTAAATTAAAATTCAAATTAAATTAAAATTAAAATTCAAATTAAAATTAAAATTCAAATTAAAATTAAAATTAAAATTAAAATTAAAATTAAATTAAAATTCAAAAAATTAAAATTAAAATTCAAATTAAAATTAAAATTAAAATTAAAATTCAAATTAAAATTAAAATTCAAATTAAAATTAAAATTAAAATTCAAATTAAAATTAAAATTAAAATTAAAATTCAAATTCAAATTAAAATTCAAATTCAAATTAAAATTCAAATTAAAATTAAAATTAAAATTAAAATTAAAATTCAAATTAAAATTAAAATTCAAATTAAAATTAAAATTCAAATTCAAATTCAAATTCAAATTCAAATTAAAATTAAAATTCAAATTAAAATTAAAATTCAAATTAAAATTAAAATTAAAATTAAAATTAAAATTAAAATTAAAATTCAAATTCAAATTCAAATTAAAATTAAAATTAAAATTCAAATTCAAATTCAAATTAAAATTAAAATTAAAATTAAAATTAAAATTAAAATTCAAATTAAAATTAAAATTCAAATTAAAATTAAAATTAAAATTAAAATTAAAATTAAAATTCAAATTAAAATTAAAATTCAAATTAAAATTAAAATTCAAATTCAAATTAAAATTCAATTAAAATTCAAATTAAAATTAAAATTCAAATTCAAATTAAAATTCAAATAAAATTCAAATCAAATTAACATAACTCAAATTTAAAATTCAAACTCAAGTTTTAAATCTTTTAGATTTTTTTAAAAAACTCAACCTAAGGTCTAAACCTTTTACTTAACTGTAGGAAAACAAATGGATCATTGACAGTGGATGCTCCAGACACATGACTGGGGATCCCACCAAATTTACAGAACTCAAGTACAAAAGACTAGGGACCGTTGCTTTTGGAAACAACGGTAAACTTAAGGTAATTGGCCTAGGCAATATTGAACTTGAGTCTGATTTCATAATAACAAATGTATTACTTGTTGAAAATTTCAACTTCAATTTACTAAGCATTAGCCAATTGTGTGACACTGGTTATAAGGTTAGGTTTCTATCCAATGAATGTCTGATCAAACACAATGACAACCCAAACATCACACTTAGAGGACTTAGGCACAATAACATTTATGAAATTAAGTTAACCTGTCCCTTAGAAAATTGCCTCTTAACCCATAAGGATGAGACTTGGCTCTGGCATAGGAGACTTTCACACACTCACTTCAGAAAACTACCTAAACTAAATGGTTTAGTTAGAGGCCTACCAAAGTTATCTAACCTTGAGTCAACCTTATGTAATGCTTGTCAACAAGGAAAACAAACTAGGTCAACCCACAAACCAACTAATCAAACTCAAACCAAGTCAATTCTGGAATTGATTCACCTAGACCTATTTGACTCACATGGGGTTAAATCAATTAATGTAACCTATACTGCCTAGTAATTATAGATGACTATTCAAGATTTACCTGGGTAAAATTCTTAAAAAATAAAGATGAAACGTTTGATATACTCACTCAATTTTGTAAATTAACAGAAAATGAAAAAGGGATTAAAATCAAAAGACTTAGGAGCGATAATGGCGGAGAATTCAAAAATCACAAATTTAATCAATTTTGTCTAGAAAAAGGCTATCATCACGAATTCTCTTGCCCTAAAACACCTCAACAAAATGGAGTTGTAGAAAGAAAAAATAGAACACTACAAGAAGCAGCTAGAACAATGCTTAATGAATACAACTTACCTAAATACCTTTGGGCTGAGGCTGTTAGTACAGCTTGTTATGTACAAAATAGAATAACTCTAATTAAAAACCTAGGAAAGACCTCTTTTGAAATCTATTATAACAAACAACCTAACATTAAATACCTTAAAGTATTTGGATGTAAAGTCTATATCTTAAATACTAGAGAACACTTAGGAAAATTTACTTCTAAGGTTGAGGAAGGTATCTTTGTAGGCTATTCCCTTACCAGTAGAGCCTATAGAGTTTATAACAAAACTACCCTAAAAATTGAAGAAACTACAAATGTAAAATTTGATGAAAATCTGACCCAAATAACTCTGATCAAACCACCTACCAACCAATTGACTTTATTAGATCCAGTACTAACCCTGATGAAAGGCCAATTGAAGACCAAACGATGATCTAACTGAACCCACACCTGAAACTGAACCTAACCAACCCAGAACTGTTCGAGTTAGCTCAGCCCACCCAACTAATCAAATCTTAGGTAATCCAGAACTAAGGGTTCAGACTAGATCAGCTTTTAGGAACCTTAGTCAAATTGCCTTGATTTCAAAAATTGAACCCAAGTCTATAGAAGAATCCTTACTTGACCCTGATTGGATCATAGCCATGCAGGAAGAGTTAGCCCAATTTGAACGTAGTCAAGTCTGGGACTTAGTACCCTTACCTAAAGGCAAGAAATTTATTGAAACTAAATGGGTCTTTAGGAATAAACTTAACGAACAAGGAGAAACAGTCAGGAATAAGGCTAGGCTAGTAGCTAAGGGGTTTAGCCAAGTAGAAGGTCTTGATTATGATGAAACCTATGCCCCTGTAGCCAGACTTGAATCCATTAGAATGCTCTTAAGTTATGCAGCCCATAAAGGATTTAAGCTTTATCAAATGGATGTTAAGTCAGCCTTCCTAAATGGCCTAATTAAAGAAGAGGTTTATGTAGGTCAACCCCCTGGTTTTGAAAGCGTAGAACACCCTGACTATGTCTTTAGACTTAAGAAAGCCCTATATGGACTTAAGCAAGCACCTAGGGCCTGGTATGAAAGACTGTCTAACTACTTAGTTTCAAAAGGTTTTAACCAAGGCAAAATTGACCCAACACTATTTGTCAAAACCCTAAAAAATGATATTTTTGTAGCCCAAGTATATGTAGATGATATAGTATTTGGCTCAACCAACTCAGACTTTTTACAAGATTTCACAAAGATAATGGAAACTGAATTTGAAATGAGTTTAGTAGGTCAATTAACTTTCTTTTTAGGGTTACAAATAAAACAGACTAGTGAGGGTACTTTTGTCTATCAACAAAAATACACTAAAGAATTACTTAGAAAATTTGGAATGGATAGTGCTAAAGAAATTAAGACACCTATGGCTACCAATCAAACTATAGATAGTGACACAAATGGCAAACCTGTTGACCTTAAGTATTATAGAAGTGCTATAGGTAGCTTACTTTACCTAACTGCAAGTCGACCTGATATTCTCTTTGCAGTTAGTATGTGTGCTAGGTATCAAACTTGTGCTAAAGAATCACATCTAACCCTAGTTAAAAGGATATTTAGGTATCTCAAAGGAACAAAAAATTTAGGAATTTGGTACCCTAGAACAGCCCAGTTTGAACTTATTGGATTCTCTGACTCAGATTATGCTGGCTGTAAGTTAGACAGAAAAAGTACCAGTGGTGGATGCCAACTTCTAGGACCCTCACTAGTTAGTTGGTTCAGTAGAAAACAACATTGTGTTGCCCTATCCACCACTGAAGCTGAATACATAGCAATGGGTGAATGTGTAGCCCAACTACTTTGGATGATGCATACCTTACAAGATTTTAACTTAGATTTTAAGAAAGTCAAAATTTTTATAGATAACCTAAGTTCAATCAATTTAACCAAAAACCCAATCCACCACTCTAGGACCAAACATATAGAAATCAAACACCATTTTGTCAGAGATCATGTAAATAAAGGAGAAATTGAACTTAACCATGTTGAATCTAAGTCTAACCTAGCTGATATATTTACCAAACCACTTCCTGAATCTGAATTTAGCAACTTAAGAAGGTTAATAGGAATGTGTGTTATAGACTAGGAATGACCTGATAAGCTTAAGTTGAATTTTGGTTTTAAAAACATGGATTTGTTTTAAAACTTGTTTTTCAAAAGTTTATTGCTTTTCAAAATTAAACTTAAACACGGACTTTTCAAACTTGATTTTCAAGAACTTTATTTCAAAATTTGATTTTCAAAACTGGCAGACTTAGCCTAAGCTTGGCCCCTAGAATTGCATGAACCTATAGATTTAGGTAGCCGCATCTCACAAAACACATTAAGATTAACTTGTTTGTGTTTGCAAAAACATAGAACGGTTGTGAGATGCATAGGACTCAGCCTGGACTTCCGAATGCTTAATTCAGTGCATCACAGTAAGTCTGGGCGTAAAATACCAACATTACAGTGATCAAGTCAAGTAGTCTTGCACTTAAATCTGAGCTAGACATTATTACCTGACTTGACTAACCCTGTGAACACTACTATCATCTAGATAGTTAGTCAGTAACTAGAGTTAGACACATGAAAAGAGACCACAATCATTATTTGGTCCAGGGGGAGCTGAGGTCAAAACACTTTTTCAAAATATCATTTTTGACAAAATACCTTTGAAAATTTTGATAAAAAGTTGATAAAGATTGAGAAGGAGTTCCAGCTAAACCCTTAAAAAAATTTTTTGATATTATATTTTCTGAAAAAAAAGAGGGTTGAGATAGTTATGCTTACATTTCTAACACTTAACCTATATTTCTACTCCCTTAAACTTGTTATGCTTATATTTTTTTTGATGAATGACAAAGGGGGAGAGTAGGGTAAAAGGGTTAGAAAATTGCAAAAAAGCATGCTTATTTCACATTTATTTATCTCTGCCTTCTTGTGTGCTGCAACTTTCATACCTATGCTTGTGTTATATTGTCTGCATGTTTATGCAAGTTCATATCTGCTGTTTTTTCTAACTTTAACCTGAGTTGTCAATACATCAAAAAGGGGGAGATTGTTGGTGCAGTTTGCACTAACGGTCAAACTCGGGTTTTGAATGTATGACAAAGTGGTTAAAGTTAGGGTTGTTGGTGTTTAACCTATTTACTAAGTGTGCAGGGTTGAAAGACTTAGGACCAGACACCAGGCTGAAGTCCAGGATGGTTGAGTCCTGGCGGGAAGTCCAGTTGGGTCCGCGGGACCTGACAACTGGCTGAAGACCAAGTTGGTTGAGACTTGGCAGGAAGACCAGGGTGGTTGAGCCTTGGCAGGAAGTCCTGGTGGGTCAAGAGGTCAAGTAAAACTGCACAATGGGTAAGTGAGGTAAGTCACTGGAGGAGCGACCCAGTGAGGACGAGTCCAATCTTGGACTTTAGGCGCGGTCCAACTTAGACCCATTTAGGTGATCTAAGTTGAGTCCTGGTTAGATCCTGGTCTGGGAAACAGGATCTAATTAACTTAGAATTATATCTTATTTTAGTCCATATAAAGTTGTGCTAGCCGTGTTTTGGACTAACCCTGGATGCAGGACCAAAGGACTGTGTTTCTGCAGCTCAGAGAGCCTCAAAGGAGTGAGGCCGTAGCTGAGCAGGGCGCCCCGGATGTGTCGGGCGCCCCAGAGTCAACCCAAAGTCAGCAGAGAGGTAAACGCCCCGACAGCAGCGCAATTGGGGGCGCCCCGCGTGTCTCGGGCGCCCACTGTGCCACGCCACTGAAGGTGGCTGCAGCTCACCCTCGCGAAGCCTGAAGATGGGATTTTGACCGGTCAATCGGGCGCCCCGCGCGCGTCGGGCGCCCCAGTCAAAAGCAATCCCGAAGTAGACGAGATTAGCTTTGACCGGAGCATCGCCGGATCTACAGCCACGTGGGGGGCGCCCCGAGCATGTCGGGCGCCCCCTGCCCTATATAAAGAGGGCCTCGACCCTCTTCAAAGGACAACACTTCTTCCAAAGTCTCCAAGTTCTTCTAAGCTCGCGCCTTGCTCCGGAAACGCCTCACTTCGAGCCGACGACGTCCTGCTGCCCCGAAAGAGTCGACCTACTCCGGACGTCGGTAAAAAGAAGAATATTTCTTTTAATACTTTATTGCACTTAATTACTTGAAAGTGTGGCGTTGTCACACTTTCAATTCATTTGTACTCGCCTACTCTATCGGGGTTGACCGATAGAGAGTTTTAGTGGATTGCCCAACGGAAAGGTCCGAGGGACCTGGGCCTTCGAGTAGGAGTCGCCGAAGGCTCCGAACGAAGTAAAAATCGTTCGTGTTTGTGTGTTCGTTTTTCGTCTCTTTCATTTCAGCTGTGCACGCTTTTCAAAGCACTCTGATTTAATTTTTTAAAAGTCACGTGATTCACCCCCCCTCTCATGTGCATCGATCCTACACTAACTTCCTTTTTAATTCTATATCTGTACTCTAAATTGTAAACATTTTTCGAATATAGAATTGCCCATCGTAAACGGTCAAGGACCGTGGGCCTTGGAGTAGGAGCCGACTGCGACTCCGAACCAAGTAAAACAAACTGTGTTAGCGACTTTGTTTTACTCTTTCCACTGCGTAATTTCTCTTAATTGTCCAAAAATTTTATGATCGATATTCACCTCTCCCCCTCTATCGATTTACTCCAATCCAACAAGATCAACTTTGAAGTTGATCTTAAAGACTTGAGGTGTGCCTCAGGTCTGTTTGAGGGTGCCTTAGGTGTCCTGAAGTAATTCTACAAAAAAAGTGAACTGAGGCTTCTCGGGTCTTTAAGATGCCCTAGGTTGTAACTGAGGTGCCCTAGGTTGTAAACTGAGATGCCTTTGTAAACTAAGGTGCCCTGGGTTGTAATTGAGGCGCCTTAAGTGAATAGTAGCTGTTAGTGAACGTTTGCATAGCTGATAAAACTTTATCCAACTAAGGTGCCCTATATCTCAACTGAGGCGCCCTAAACACTATACTAGTAAACGATCACTTCAACCATTAAACTATAAATAATCCCTAGAGCTTGAAAGAAGTAACAACTGTAATTCATTTTTCCTACTTTATTCTGAACTTTCTAAAGATTGTAAGAGACTTCTTCATCTACAATGGAGGAAAATTTTAGTACACTTTTCATCGTTTTGGATTAGCAACCTCTCCTATTGTAACCAAATAATCTTTGATCTCTTTTCTTTTATGTTATTATTTTATTTAATTAGTTAATTAATTTGTTATCTTTGCTAAGTTCAAAAAGTAAAAGAATTTTCTAACTTTATTGCTGGGCTATTCACTTTTCTTTAGCCGCCCTACCTGGGACCTACATACTTGACACACGTATCAAGGGTGTGGAATGTTTTATTGATTGTCTTACTTCTTGCATGCATTGATGTTGCTTGGTGAAATTCATTCATGTTTATCCCTTTCTAAAAAGTATGAGGTCGTCCTGAAAGAGCCATCAAGATGAGTTTATCATTTGCCATATAGAGAGTTTGACATGTGTTTATTAAGGGAGCACTTGATAGCAGTGTTATGAAAACCGGACCGGACCGGCCAGTCGGACCGGTTGAACCGGGAATCCGACCAGATTTCCGATCCGAGTTGACTCTAAAAACCGGCTACTCAAGAACCGGGTGCGAACCGTTTTGAACCGGCCGAGAACCGGTGAACCGGGCAAACCAGAAAAACCGGTCAAACCGGCTTGGTTTATTTTATTTTTCATTTTTTTAATTTTTTTCCCTTTTGCAGTTTTGTTTTCTTAAAAAAAAAAAGAAAAATAAAATATCAAAAACCTAGTTTGCTTTCACCCAAAGTCTCAAATGAACAAACATGTTTTTTGCTTGTAAGAGAGCCACCACCGCTAGCCTCTCGCCACGTCGCCCCGCCTCCACCAGCCTCGTCGCGTCGCCCTACCTCCGCTAGCCTCGTCCCGCTACCAGCCTCGTTGCGTCATCGTGCTGCATACGAAGGCAGCAGTATATGACATATTTGGAAAAGTAATTTTACACGTGCTTTGCTAGTGTCCTCTGTTTAAGTGTTTATTGGTGAACAAATGCTATCGTGATATAATTTTAATTTCTAATAAGATTCTTCAATTTGTATCTAGATTTCTTAAACCCAATGGTTTTAAACTTGAATTTTTCTTTGAAACTAACCATTTTTTCAAGAATACCATGCTGAGTCGCTAACAAAAACATATCACATGCTCGACCTAGTTGATCCAATCTTGAAGAAAGTAATTGGATAAGTCGTTAGTTTCATATATTTATATAAATATATACTTTATTATATACCGGTTATATCCCGGTTAGACCCCCGATTAAACCGATTGAACCTCTAAACCTCTGAACCCTTGTCCCGACCGGTTTAATATTCGGTTCGGTTTTCGGAACCTTGCTTGATAGTTGACTTTTTGGCATATATATATTATAAATTCATTTATTTCATTTTGGATAAAAATTAAAAAACTATTAACATATGTCTACGAAATGATAGACATAAATGTAAATTTGAACAAACATTCCCTCTGCCTGGGAATCTCCCTTCGAAATCGCATTCTTAAACCGTAAACAAGTAAACCAAAACTAAAATTAAACTAAAATAAATTCATTTATTTTTGTGGCGGTCCTCTCGGCTCAGTAGTTTCTTCAAAGCCTTCATTCACATTCCCTCTGTAAACAACTAAATTAAAGGGTGTTTGATATATATTCGATAATGAAAATGATAATAAATTTTGATTGAGAGATTTATTAATTTTGTGATAATCTAGTAGAAATTGAGTTATAAAATCAAGGATATTATATCCATATTTTCATTCTAATTCTCATATATATCAAGCATATTATATATATATATATATATATATAGGAATAAAATAAATTTCATAAGGGTCTCGTCGCACTTCGCGGCGGCTGGTGGTGAAATTAATTAAACTGATAAAATATCAAGTGGGAAGGTTTGGCATACAAGGAACGTCAACCTCTATCCCAGAATAGTATGTAGGGGTCAGCTCTACCCTAAGCCAAAATCAATAAACATACACCAAAATCAATAAACATATACCATCGACTCCCATGCCACAACTAATACCAATTGTCAATCCTTCTTTGTATGTGTATCTCAATATTTAAAAGCCACTGTACTAAATTTAAAGGTCGTTCCATTAATAATTTGGCTAATTTTCACTTAAACATTAATCATGAATGGGAAGGTTTGGCAATGAACTAATAAATATAATAAAACTATATTTATTCCATATTTAGGATAGTTTTCAAAACATAAAAGGTATAAAATAATAGATATTCAATAGAATAAATAATATTATCGATAGAACAAGCTAATGGTGACTCACAACAAAAATATATAGGGTTATATTTTACATTAATGAAAATATAAAAATTATATTGATTTCATTTCAATAAAGAATATCAAGTGGGATGTTAAGTGCTAACCATAGAAAAAACGGCAATTTACCAAAAGGCGCATCCAAAAATGGGTATTTACCAAAAGGCGTCCCATGGTTTCAATGTTACCAAAGGGCGCACATATTTTAGTAAACTTCCTCTTATACCCTTACTGTCAATCAAGTACTGCATGCAATTCTCTTTCCCTTTCTCTTTCTCTTTGTCAGTAATGAATTTCGAGATGGACGTACGTACCTTTCTCAAAAAGATGTTCCTTTATATTTTGATAATAATATTATGGAACCTTTCTCAAAACAAAAAAATATTAAAATTAATTAAAATATTTTTATTAAATAAAAACTAAAAGAACATTTCAGCCGCCCACGTTGGGCCTGAAATGATTCCATTTCAGGCCCAACGTGGGCCTGAAATGTTTCCATTTCAGGCCCAACGTGCCCAATATTAAGGGTCTTTTCTCGATTCTTTGTTATTACATTTTAACACCTCGGAGAAGTCCAAATAAATAATGGATAGCAAATTTGAACTCCTTGTAACCTCAGAAATCCACAGGAACTGAAATTTTTACAATCGGAGCTCTCTAGGTCAATCAGTGGCCTTTTGGAGTCATTGGGGCCTGAAATGGAAAGATTTCAGGCCCACGTTGGGCCTGAAATGTTTCATTTCAGGCCCACGGCCTGAAATGGAAAGATTTCAGGCCCACGTTGGGCCTGAAATGTTTCATTTCAGGCCCACGGCCTGAAATCTTTCCATTTCAGGCCCCAATGACTCCAAAAGGCCACTGATTGACCTAGAGAGCTCCGATTGTAAAATTTCAGTTCCTGTGGATTTCTGAGGTTACAAGGAGTTCAAATTTACTATCCATTGTTTATTTGGACTTCTCCGAGGTATTAAAATGTAATAATGAAAAAACGAGAAAACATCACGTTGGGCCTGAAATGGGCACGTTGGGCCTGAAATGGAAACATTTCAGGCCCACATTGGGCCTGAAATGGAACCATTTCAGGCCCACGTTGGGCCTGAAATGGAACCATTTCAGGCCCACGTTGGGCCTGAAATGGAATCATTTTAGGCCCAACGTGGGCCTGAAATGGTTCCATTTCATTGGGCCTGAAATGGTTCCATTTCAGTCCCAATGACCCTAAAAGGCCTAATGTGTCAAAATTCACTATTTGACCTAGAGAGCTCCGATTGTAAAAATTTCAGTTCCTGTGGATTTCTGAGGTTACAAGGAGTTCAAATTTGCTATCCATTATTCATTTGGACTTCTATGAGGTATTAAAATGTAATAATGAAGAACCGAGAAGAAATCACACATTAGGCCTTTTAGGGTCATTGGGCCTGAAATGGTTGGACACCTATTGCATTGGTGATATCTAATATATAGATGTTTGGACACCTAAAATATCATCTCCTACCTCTGACCTCTCTATTCATATGAAATTTTGAGAAATCCAGATATGGGAGGTCCATCAGAGAGTTTTGACCAAAACTCACTGATATTTCTAAACTACTCCTATTTGATTGGTGATATCTAATATATAGATGGTTGGACACCTAAAACATCATCTCCTACCTCTAACCTCTCTATTCATATGGAATTTTCAGAAATCCAGATATGGGAGGTCCATCAGTGGGTTTTGGTCAAAACTCACTGATATTTCTAAACTACTCCTATTTCATTGATGATATCTAATATATAGATGATTGGACACCTAAAACATCATCTCCTACCTCTAACCTCTCTATTCATATGGAATTTTCAGAAATCCAGATATGGGAGGTCCATCAGTGGGTTTTGGTCAAAACTCACTGATATTTCTAAACTACTCCTATTTGATTGGTGATATCTAATATATAGATGTTTGGACACCTAAAACATCATCTCCTACCTCTAACCTCTCTATTCATATGGAATTTTCAGAAATCCAGATATGGGAGATCCATCAGTGAGTTTTGACCAAAACCCACTGATATTTCTAAACTACTCCTATTTGATTGGTGATATCTAATATATAGATGGTTGGACACCTAAAACATCATCTCCTACCTCTAACCTCTCTATTCATATGGAATTTTCAGAAATCCAGATATGGGAGGTCCATCAGTGGGTTTTGGTCAAAACTCACTGATATTTCTAAACTACTCCTATTTGATTGGTGATATCTAATATATAGATGGTTGGACACCTAAAACATCATCTCCTACCTCTAACCTCTCTATTCATATGGAATTTTCAGAAATCCAGATATGGGAGGTCCATCAGTGAGTTTTGACCAAAACCCACTGATATTTCTAAACTACTCCTATTTGATTGGTGATATCTAATATATAGATGTTTGGACACCTAAAACATCATCTCCTACCTCTAACCTCTCTATTCATATGGAATTTTCAGAAATCCAGATATGGGAGGTCCATCAGTGGGTTTTGGTCAAAACTCACTAATATTTCTAAACTACTCCTATTTGATTGGTGATATCTAATATATAGATGTTTGGACACCTAAAAGATCATCTCCTACCTCTAACCTCTCTATTCATATGGAATTTTCAGAAATCCAGATATGGGAGGTCCATCAGTGGGTTTTGGTCAAAACTCAGTGGGTTTTCAGAAATATCAGTGGGTTTTGGTCAAAACTCACTGATGGATCTCCCATATCCAGATTTCTGAAAATTACATATGAATAGAGAGGTTAGAGGTAGGAGATGATGTTTTAGGTGTCCAAACATCTATATATTAGATATCACCAATCAAATAGGAGTAGTTTAGAAATATCAGTGAGTTTTGACCAAAACCCACTGATGGACCTCCCATATCTGGATTTCTGAAAATTCCATATGAATAGAGAGGTTAGAGGTAGGAGATGATGTTTTAGGTGTCCAACCATCTATATATTAGATATCACCAATCAAATAGGAGTAGTTTAGAAATATCAGTGGGTTTTGGTCAAAACTCACTTATGGATCTCCCATATCTGGATTTCTGAAAATTCCATATGAATAGAGAGGTTAGAGGTAGGAGATGATGTTTTAGGTGTCCAAACATCTATATATTAGATATCACCAATCAAATAGGAGTAGTTTAGAAATATCAGTGAGTTTTGACCAAAACCCACTGATGGACCTCCCATATCTGGATTTCTGAAAATTCCATATGAATAGAGAGGTTAGAGGTAGCAGATGATGTTTTAGGTGTCCAAACATCTATATATTAGATATCATCAATGAAATAGGAGTAGTTTAGAAATATCAGTGAGTTTTGACCAAAACCCACTGATGGACCTCCCATATCTGGATTTCTGAAAATTCCATATGAATAGAGAGGTTAGAGGTAGGAGATGATGTTTTAGGTGTCCAACCATCTATATATTAGATATCACCAATCAAATAGGAGTAGTTTAGAAATATCAGTGAGTTTTGACCAAAACCCACTGATGGACCTCCCATATCTGGATTTCTGAAAATTCCATATGAATAGAGAGGTTAGAGGTAGGAGATGATGTTTTAGGTGTCCAACCATCTATATATTAGATATCACCAATCAAATAGGAGTAGTTTAGAAATATCAGTGGGTTTTGGTCAAAACTCACTGATGGATCTCCCATATCTGGATTTCTGAAAATTCCATATGAATAGAGAGGTTAGAGGTAGGAGATGATGTTTTAGGTGTCCAAACATCTATATATTAGATATCACCAATCAAATAGGAGTAGTTTAGAAATATCAGTGAGTTTTGACCAAAACCCACTGATGGACCTCCCATATCTGGATTTCTGAAAATTCCATATGAATAGAGAGGTTAGAGGTAGGAGATGATGTTTTAGGTGTCCAAACATCTATATATTAGATATCATCAATGAAATAGGAGTAGTTTAGAAATATCAGTGAGTTTTGACCAAAACCCACTGATGGACCTCCCATATCTGGATTTCTGAAAATTCCATATGAATAGAGAGGTTAGAGGTAGGAGATGATGTTTTAGGTGTCCAACCATCTATATATTAGATATCACCAATCAAATAGGAGTAGTTTAGAAATATCAGTGAGTTTTGGTCAAAACTCTCTGATGGACCTCCCATATCTGGATTTCTGAAAATTTCATATGAATAGAGAGGTCAGAGGTAGGAGATGATATTTTAGGTGTCCAAACATCTATATATTAGATATCACCAATGCAATAGGTGTCCAACCATTTCAGGCCCAATGACCCTAAAAGGCCTAATGTGTGATTTCTTCTCGGTTCTTCATTATTACATTTTAATACCTCGTAGAAGTCCAAATGAATAATGGATAGCAAATTTGAACTCCTTGTAACCTCAGAAATCCACAGGAACTGAAATTTTTACAATCGGAGCTCTCTAGGTCAAATAGTGAATTTTGACACATTAGGCCTTTTAGGGTCATTGGGACTGAAATGGAACCATTTCAGGCCCACGTTGGGCCTGAAATGATTCCATTTCAGGCCCAACGTGGGCTGAAATGGTTCCATTTCAGGCCCAATGTGGGCCTGAAATGTTTCCATTTCAGGCCCAACGTGCCCATTTCAGGCCCAACGTGATGTTTTCTCGGTTCTTCATTATTACATTTTAATACCTCAGAGAAGTCCAAATAAACAATGGATAGCAAATTGAACTCCTTGTAACCTCAGAAATCCACAGGAACTGAAATTTTTACAATCGGAGCTCTCTAGGTCAATCAGTGGCCTTTTGGAGTCATTGGGGCCTGAAATGGAAAGATTTCAGGCCCACGTTGGGCCTGAAATGTTTCCATTTCAGGCCCACGTTGGGCCTGAAATGGAAAATTTCAGTTCCTGTGGATTTCTGAGGTTACAAGGAGTTCAAATTTGCTATCCATTATTTATTTGGACTTCTCCGAGGTGTTAAAATGTAATAACAAAGAATCGAGAAAAGACCCTTAATATTGGGCACGTTGGGCCTGAAATGGAAACATTTCAGGCCCACGTTGGGCCTGAAATGGAATCATTTCAGGCCCAACGTGGGCGGCTGAAATGTTCTTTTAGTTTTTATTTAATAAAAATATTTTAATTAATTTTAATATTTTTTTGTTTTGAGAAAGGTTCCATAATATTATTATCAAAATATAAAGGAACATCTTTTTGAGAAAGGTACGTACGTCCATCTCGAAATTCGTTACTGACAAAGAGAAAGAGAAAGGGAAAGAGAATTGCATGCAGTACTTGATTGACAGTAGGGGTATAAGAGGAAGTTTACTAAAATATGTGCGCCCTTTGGTAACATTGAAACCATGGGACGCCTTTTGGTAAATACCTATTTTTGGGTGCGCCTTTTGGTAAATTGCCGTAGAAAAAACCATGAACAACTCCACCCTCATTGCTGATGCCACATCCTCATGGCATCAAAAATACTAAAGATTGAGAAAAAAAAAATATGTTGGCCATGCTACCAAAGATATGTTAGTGCAGGAAGCACCATATCAAACTTAGTTTTGATATTGACAAAGGATTCAAAATTAAATTTATTTGTGATCTAACATGCTACTTGAGTGTGCAGATATAATGTCCTAGCGAAGGGCTCCTAGGCA
>JAGFNQ010000338.1:660390-700853 GCA_024364735.1 Boesenbergia rotunda | reverse complement strand
AGACATCAGGTAATTATTGTTCGCAACGCATGATAATTAAGGCCTTAATAATCGCAGTGACCGTTACCAAAAGAGAATATCTATCAAGTAACCGATGATTAAAGAACATGGAGGAAAACATGGGAACACATGTGAGAAGGACATCAGGTATATAAGATGACTCAACACCTAGGTAAAGGGGGTAAGCTTTCCAGAATTATAGCAAATATGATTCCTCGTTGTCCTCCGAAAAAGAGAGAGTTCTGACTTGAGCGTCAGAGAGGGCTCCAACAGAAAACTTTCTAGTGCATCCCCTTTAACGCTCGTGTTAATCTCGTAGGCGTTGACATCCCCTCCCTGTCATCGTCGCCGTGAGCTGCACTTTGATGATTAGTCATCCTCGTCATTCGCTTCCAGAACAATCAGTGTATGCATAATCTGTCCATTTAAACTTATTCAAAAGTGGCTTAACCTAAGCACTCTGTACTACTTAAATTTAGTCTGTAAATTATCTGAAAGGATCAGGGAGATCACAATGCCAAGAAAAGTTCTAATCAAACACACTCTTTTTATCAGTTAATCAGTGAGCCAATATTCTGAATATATTGAAATCTTCTACAACTGAATATATGCTTCATGTTCAACTTAGCATAAAAAAAAAACAAAGTTCAAATAGCATCTTCACAATGATGTCCAAATTTACCAGCAGAATTTCCAATGATGTCTTCGCAATAACAACATAGCCTATCAAAACAACTGCCACCCATGTAAGATTGCATTACAGTGTTCTGAAAGGCAACTCTAAGACCACTGCCCCGACTTTTACAAAGGCGACACCAGGGGACGTCACCGAATTAGTCGGCTAGGTGCCGCTTAGTTGTAGGGTCACCGCCTTATTTAAAAAAAAAAAAAACCTTCCAAATCGATTGGCTAATCGATTAGATATGTTTTTGCGACAAACAAAAATCTGCCGATCGATTGGGTAGGTTTTTCCGCGAGAAATAGAATGTTATCAAATCAATTAATCAATTGGTTCGAATCGTAATCGATTGGCGGTAAAAAAGGATTATATGTTTTACTTTTTAAATCGTTTCTAACTTATATTTAAGGTTTACTGCTTAGAGTCGCCACATCTTCTCTCCCCTCCTTCTTCGTCAAAGACTGACATTTTGCTATTATTTTCTTCTCCACCCTAGCCATTTTCTTCTCCAACAGGAGCCCTATTTCTCCTCCGTGAACTGCAACCCCTAGTTCCATCTAGGAACTTCAGAATCGATTGGCCGATCGATTGAACACTGTCAATCGATTGGTCAATCGATTAATATGAGTTTTGCGAGAAATAAAAACTTACCGAATCGATTAGCCGATCAATTGAGCACTATTAATCGATTGACTTAGTTCCACTTAGCCAAGGTGCTAGGCAACGGGTGACCGTCTCCTACCACCTAACGCTTTTTAAAATACTATTGCATTTTAAATATTGTTGCATTATATAACATAGTTGATCCATGTGCAGTCTCAAACTTGATTGCTCCAACGTACAAGTAACCTCAAATTTTTGGAGAGCAAGGGAAACAATAATAAATAAATAAATAAAAAAAAGAATGGCTCTTCGTAGTAGTGCAAGCCATCATCTATACAAACACATGATCTATATTGCTATGCTCATCTTATGGTCGTCGATGATTTTCATTACTAGTGGCAAGTAGGATCTCAGCAATCTCCTCTAGTCTCTCCAATCCTTGTTTCTCCTGAATCTTCGGGATTGTCTCCTCTTTCTTCTTGATAGATATGTTCTCCTCTTTCTTCTTCTTGATGGATATGTTCTCCTCTTTCTTCTTCTTGGTAGATGTCTCCTCTGTTTTGTTAGTGAGTGGCCAACGGCTCTTTGACGATACACTTTTATTTGCCTTCAAAAGTAGATCAATAAATTGTCTTAAATTGCAACATAAATTGGTATTTTACAATCTCAGACGCCGAACAATCAAGTACCTCAGTGCTGCTTGATGCCTTAGAAACGACATAGCGAAGAACTTCCATAAACAAAATCGGCCCTTTCTCAGTGAAGTTCTTGAGATAGTAGATGAGTAACCGTCCAAATTTGAGCCTCAGGTTTCTGAACCTCTCTTCAATATCTGGCTCATACTGCATCAACAATGGCCGCATGAATGTATCATACACAGCTTCAGCTCCCTGTAACCAATAACCATTTCAAGTTATGTCGTTACGTTAAGGTCAGTAGATCAGTTCTCTAATCAAGTTGCATTTACCTCTGTTTTCGGATGCCATAAATAGACCAAGAATGCGAGTTTGGTTTGATTGTACATTGGAAACCTGAACTGGTTGAGTTAGGGTATGTGCAAGGCAAAAGTTTTATAACCAAGGAAGAAAAAAATAAGGGATGTTTAGTATTTACATTGGAAGAAGAAAATCTCCAAGCATCTCGATCACAGTCAGGATCGCCACAATGATCCTGCAAAGTGTTTTAATGAGTTTCTTTGGAGTAATTAATTCAAGAAATTCAATGGCCAATCATGTAGATGAAGATTAGGTTAAAGTTAGCAAACCTAATCCTTAGTAGATAAGCTAAAAACTAACTTCCTTCCTTTTACCAAACCAGTGTGCTTTTGTAACTTTCTTCTTACTTTATTCTTTTCAATTTGAATAAAAAATACGACACGCTATCTCAAAACATGAACTGCTAGAACAAGCAACAATTGAACACAATTCTACAAGCTTTGTTCTCCAAATTGATCAATCCCTTTCTGAATTTTCTCTAAGAAAATTAAGGAGATTATTTCCTAAAATGGAAGCTAAAAACTTCCAAAATATACCAACATACTTACCAGTACTTGCACCAGAATTGCAGCTGCCTGGTGTGGCCTGGATGTTGCTCTAACATATTGAAGCAGTCAAAAGCAGGGTAAGCATATCCAAACAAGATCCTGCCATTGTTTGAGTTTCATTCAGATCAAAAACACAAAATTAAATGAAACAAGTATTGATTTCAAATTTTTATTAGAAAAAAATCGACTTACACAAGGAGTCTGGTTAAGTTCTCGATCAACAACATCTTCAAACTCCAAAGAAACCTCTGATATTGGAGGAAAACTGTAAAAATAAGATCAAGCATGCAAGAATTGAAGGATGGAATGAAAATCAAGTCTCTGATGCGCACCTTGCAATTCCTTGGGAACCGGTGGTGGCTTTGCTCTGGTCGAAGAATGGAAGAGCGAGGAAAGAGAGCTCGAATGAAGAAGCCAAACTAATTCCTACAATTTATAAGGATGGTCTCTTCCTATTTTTGAAGTAAACTACGCGTTGGAGAAAAAATTTGTCATTCCATGTTTGGGTTGACTTCTAGGGGAGGAGAAAAGTTGCTTTCACGGGACTCCTTGGGGCGAAGAGCCGAAGAATCCACACTCGAGAACAAATTTTATTTGTCGAAAAGACCCTTTTATCCTTTAATTAACCTTTTACCAAAATAATAATGAAACTAAGAAATCTTATAAATTAAAGGGCACTGCTGGTCGATTCTTCTATTACGGGAAAATTTGAGAAAACTCCCCAACATCAAATTTGACTTTGCATGCACTCCCCAACCAAAAATTTCTTTGCATGTACTCCCTGATGGGATTGACAAGACAGTTTTGTGTGTTATTTTTTTTATCAGTATAAAATAGTAAAAATTCAGTATAAATCGTAAAGATTTGAATATAAATTGTTTGAAATTGAGTACTAATTTAAGAAATTTGAGTATTATTTAAAAAAATTTGAGTATACATTGTTTTAGTATATAGTAAAAATTCAGTATACATTATCAAAATTTAAGTATGAATTGATTTAGATTGAGTATTATTTAAAAAAATTTGAGTATAAAATTTAGAAATTTGAGTATGTAAGGTTGCATCCACCACATCAAGATTTTCACATGAAGGATCATCGAAATTTTATACTCAAATTTCTTGAATTAGTACTAAATCTCAAACAATTTATACTCAAATCTTTATAATGTATACTGAGTTTTCACTCTTTTATACTCACCACATCAAGATTTTCATATGAGAGGTCACCGAAACTTTGTACTCAAATTTCTTAAATTAGTACTCAATCTCAAACAATTTATACTCAAATCTTTATAATCTATACTGAGTTTGCACTCTTTTATACTCAATCCATTAGGGAGTGAATACAAAGAATTTATTAGGTGGGGAGTGCATGCAAAGGGCAGTTTGGGATTAGGGAGTTTTCTCCAATTGACACTTTACTGGACTCATTTGTAAAAAAAAAATTTAACTTCAGAAGAAATCTTATATATTAAAGGGCACTGCTGTACTTACACCTTTCTTCTGTCGTAACAAATACGGCAATTTACCAAAAGGCGCACCCAAAAATGGGTATTTACCAAAAGGCGTCCCATGGTTTCAATGTTATCAAAAGGCGCACATATTTTAGTAAACTTCCTCTTATACCCCTACTATCAATCAAGTACTGCATGCAATTCTCTTTCCCTTTCTCTTTCTCTTTGTCAGTAACGAATTTCGAGATGGACGTACGTACCTTTCTCAAAAAGATGTTCCTTTATATTTTGATAATAATATTATGGAACCTTTCTCAAAACAAAAAAATATTAAAATTAATTAAAATATTTTTATTAAATAAAAACTAAAAGAACATTTCAGCCGCCCACGTTGGGCCTGAAATGATTCCATTTCAGGCCCAACGTGGGGCTGAAATGTTTCCATTTCAGGCCCAACGTGCCCAATATTAAGGGTCTTTTCTCGATTCTTTATTATTACATTTTAACACCTCGGAGAAGTCCAAATAAATAATGGATAGCAAATTTGAACTCCTTGTAACCTCAGAAATCCACAGGAACTGAAATTTTTACAATCGGAGCTCTCTAGGTCAATCAGTGGCCTTTTGGAGTCATTGGGGCCTGAAATGGAAAAATACGTGGGCCTGAAATGTTTCCATTTCAGGCCCAACGTGGGCCTGAAATGGACATTTCAGGCCCAACGTGGGCCTGAAATGGAAACATTCAGGCCCAACGTGGGCCTGAAATGTTTCCATTTCAGGCCCCAATGACTCCAAAAGGCCACTGATTGACCTAGAGAGCTCCGATTGTAAAAATTTCAGTTCCTGTGGATTTCTGAGGTTACAAGGAGTTCAAATTTGCTATCCATTGTTTATTTGGACTTCTCCGAGGTATTAAAATGTAATAATGAAGAACCGAGAAAACATCACGTTGGGCCTGAAATGGGCACGTTGGGCCTGAAATGGAACCATTTCAGGCCCAACGTGGGCCTGAAATGGTTCCATTTCAGTCCCAATGACCCTAAAAGGCCTAATGTGTCAAAATTCACTATTTGACCTAGAGAGCTCCGATTGTAAAAATTTCAGTTCCTGTGGATTTCTGAGGTTACAAGGAGTTCAAATTTGCTATCCATTATTCATTTGGACTTCTACGAGGTATTAAAATGTAATAATGAAGAACCGAGAAGAAATCACACATTAGGCCTTTTAGGGTCATTGGGCCTGAAATGGTTGGACACCTATTGTATTGGTGATATCTAATATATAGATGTTTGGACACCTAAAATATCATCTCCTACCTCTGACCTCTCTATTCATATGAATTTTCAGAAATCCAGATATGGGAGGTCCATCAGTGAGTTTTGACCAAAACTCACTGATATTTCTAAACTACTCCTATTTGATTGGTGATATCTAATATATAGATGGTTGGACACCTAAAACATCATCTCCTACCTCTAACCTCTCTATTCATATGGAATTTTCAGAAATCCAGATATGGGAGGTCCATCAGTGGGTTTTGGTCAAAACTCACTGATATTTCTAAACTACTCCTATTTGATTGATGATATCAATATATAGATGTTTGGACACCTAAAACATCATCTCCTACCTCTAACCTCTCTATTCATATGGAATTTTCAGAAATCCAGATATGGGAGGTCCATCAGTGGGTTTTGGTCAAAACTCACTGATATTTCTAAACTACTCCTATTTGATTGGTGATATCTAATATATAGATGTTTGGACACCTAAAACATCATCTCCTACCTCTAACCTCTCTATTCATATGGAATTTTCAGAAATCCAGATATGGGAGGTCCATCAGTGGGTTTTGGTCAAAACTCACTGATATTTCTAAACTACTCCTATTTGATTGGTGATATCTAATATATAGATGGTTGGACACCTAAAACATCATCTCCTACCTCTAACCTCTCTATTCATATGAAATTTTCAGAAATCCAGATATGGGAGGTCCATCAGTGAGTTTTGACCAAAACCTACTGATATTTCTAAACTACTCCTATTTGATTGGTGATATCTAATATATAGATGTTTGGACACCTAAAACATCATCTCCTACCTCTAACCTCTCTATTCATATGGAATTTTCAGAAATCCAGATATGGGAGGTCCATCAGTGGGTTTTGGTCAAAACTCACTGATATTTCTAAACTACTCCTATTTGATTGGTGATATCTAATATATAGATGTTTGGACACCTAAAACATCATCTCCTACCTCTAACCTCTCTATTCATATGGAATTTTCAGAAATCCAGATATGGGAGGTCCATCAGTGGGTTTTGGTCAAAACTCATTGATATTTCTAAACTACTCCTATTTGATTGGTGATATCTAATATATAGATGTTTGGACACCTAAAACATCATCTCCTACCTCTAACCTCTCTATTCATATGGAATTTTCAGAAATCCAGATATGGGAGGTCCATCAGTGGGTTTTGGTCAAAACTCAGTGGGTTTTCAGAAATATCAGTGGGTTTTGGTCAAAACTCACTGATGGATCTCCCATATCTGGATTTCTGAAAATTCCATATGAATAGAGAGGTTAGAGGTAAGAGATGATGTTTTAGGTGTCCAAACATCTATATATTAGATATCACCAATCAAATAGGAGTAGTTTAGAAATATCAGTGAGTTTTGACCAAAACCCACTGATGGACCTCCCATATCTGGATTTCTGAAAATTCTATATGAATAGAGAGGTTAGAGGTAGGAGATGATGTTTTAGGTGTCCAAACATCTATATATTAGATATCACCAATCAAATAGGAGTAGTTTAGAAATATCAGTGAGTTTTGACCAAAACCCACTGACGGACCTCCCATATCTGGATTTCTGAAAATTCCATATGAATAGAGAGGTTAGAGATAGGAGATGATGTTTTAGGTGTCCAAACATCTATATATTAGATATTACCAATCAAATAGGAGTAGTTTAGAAATATCAGTGGGTTTTGGTCAAAACTCACTGATGGACCTCCCATATCTGGATTTCTGAAAATTCCATATGAATAGAGAGGTCAGAGGTAGGAGATGATGTTTTAGGTGTCCAACCATCTATATATTAGATATCACCAATCAAATAGGAGTAGTTTAGAAATCTCAGTGAGTTTTGACCAAAACCCACTGATGGACCTCCCATATCTGGATTTCTGAAAATTCCATATTAATAGAGAGGTTAGAGGTAGGAGATGATGTTTTAGGTGTCCAAACATCTATATATTAGATATCACCAATCAAATAGGAGTAGTTTAGAAATATCAGTGAGTTTTGACCAAAACCCACTGATGGACCTCCCATATCTGGATTTCTGAAAATTCCATATGAATAGAGAGGTTAGAGGTAGGAGATGATGTTTTAGGTGTCCAACCATCTATATATTAGATATCACCAATCAAATAGGAGTAGTTTAGAAATATCAGTGAGTTTTGGTCAAAACTCACTGATGGACCTCCCATATCTGGATTTCTGAAAATTCTTATGAATAAAGAGGTCAGAGGTAGGAGATGATATTTTAGGTGTCCAAACATCTATATATTAGATATCACCAATACAATAGGTGTCCAACCATTTCAGGCCCAATGACCCTAAAAGGCCTAATGTGTGATTTCTTCTCGGTTCTTCATTATTACATTTTAATACCTCGTAGAAGTCCAAATGAATAATGGATAGCAAATTTGAACTCCTTGTAACCTCAGAAATCCACAGGAACTGAAATTTTTACAATCGGAGCTCTCTAGGTCAAATAGTGAATTTTGACACATTAGGCCTTTTAGGGTCATTGGGACTGAAATGGAAGCATTTCAGAGTGGGCCTGAAATGGTTCCATTTCAGGCCCAACGGTGGCCTGAAATGTTTCTATTTCAGGCCCAACGTGCCCATTTCAGGCCCAACGTGATGTTTTCTCGGTTCTTCATTATTACATTTTAATACCTCGGAGAAGTCCAAATAAATAATAGATAGCAAATTTGAACTCCTTGTAACCTCAGAAATCTACAGGAACTGAAATTTTTACAATCGGAGCTCTCTAGGTCAATCAGTGGCCTTTTGGAGTCATTGGGGCCTGAAATGGAAAAATTTCAGGCCCAACGTCCATTTCAGGCCCACGTTGGGCCTGAAATGTTTCCATTTCAGGCCCAACCCCGTTGGGCCTGAAATTTTTCCATTTAAGGCCCCAATGACTCCAAACGGCCACTGATTGACCTAGAGAGCTCCGATTGTAAAAATTTCAGTTCCTGTGGATTTCTGAGGTTACAAGGAGTTTAAATTTGCTATCCATTGTTTATTTGGACTTCTCCGAGGTATTAAAATGTAATAATGAAGAACTGAGAAAACATCACGTTGGGCCTGAAATGGGCACGTTGGGCTTGAAATAGAAACATTTCAGGCCCACGTTGGGCCTGAAATGGAACCATTTCAGGCCCACGTTGGGCCTGAAATGGAATCATTTCAGGCCCAACGTGGGCCTGAAATGGTTCCATTTCAGTCCCAGTGACCCTAAAAGGCCTAATGTGTCAAAATTCACTATTTGACCTAGAGAGCTCCGATTGTAAAAATTTCAGTTCCTGTGGATTTCTGAGGTTACAAGGAGTTCAAATTTGCTATCCATTATTCATTTGGACTTCTACGAGGTATTAAAATGTAATAATGAAGAACCGAGAAGAAATCACACATTAGGCCTTTTAGGGTCATTGGGCCTGAAATGGTTGGACACCTATTGTATTGGTGATATCTAATATATAGATGTTTGGACACCTAAAATATCATCTCCTACCTCTGACCTCTCTATTCATATGAATTTTCAGAAATCCAGATATGGGAGGTCCATCAGTGAGTTTTGACCAAAACTCACTGATATTTCTAAACTACTCCTATTTGATTGGTGATATCTAATATATAGATGGTTGGACACCTAAAACATCATCTCTTACCTCTAACCTCTCTATTCATATGGAATTTTCAGAAATCCAGATATGGGAGGTCCATCAGTGGGTTTTGGTCAAAACTCACTGATATTTCTAAACTACTCCTATTTGATTGATGATATCAATATATAGATGTTTGGACACCTAAAACATCATCTCCTACCTCTAACCACTCTATTCATATGGAATTTTCAGAAATCCAGATATGGGAGGTCCATCAGTGGGTTTTGGTCAAAACTCACTGATATTTCTAAACTACTCCTATTTGATTGGTGATATCTAATATATAGATGTTTGGACACCTAAAACATCATCTCCTACCTCTAACCTCTCTATTCATATGGAATTTTCAGAAATCCAGATATGGGAGGTCCATCAGTGGGTTTTGGTCAAAACTCACTGATATTTCTAAACTACTCCTATTTGATTGATGATATCTAATATATAGATGGTTGGACACCTAAAACATCATCTCCTACATCTAACCTCTCTATTCATATGGAATTTTCAGAAATCCAGATATGGGAGGTCCATCAGTGAGTTTTGACCAAAACCCACTGATATTTCTAAACTACTCCTATTTGATTGGTAATATCTAATATATAGATGTTTGGACACCTAAAACATCATCTCCTATCTCTAACCTCTCTATTCATATGGAATTTTCAGAAATCCAGATATGGGAGGTCCATCAGTGGGTTTTGGTCAAAACTCACTGATATTTCTAAACTACTCCTATTTGATTGGTGATATCTAATATATAGATGTTTGGACACCTAAAACATCATCTCCTACCTCTAACCTCTCTATTCATATGGAATTTTCAGAAATCCAGATATGGGAGGTCCATCAGTGGGTTTTGGTCAAAACTCACTGATATTTCTAAACTACTCCTATTTGATTGGTGATATCTAATATATAGATGTTTGGACACCTAAAACATCATCTCCTACCTCTAACCTCTCTATTCATATGGAATTTTCAGAAATCCAGATATGGGAGATCCATCAGTGAGTTTTGACCAAAACCCACTGATATTTCTGAAAACCCACTGAGTTTTGACCAAAACCCACTGATGGATCTCCCAAAGGTAGGAGATGATGTTTTAGATGTCCAAACATCTATATATTGATATCATCAATCAAATAGGAGTAGTTTAGAAATATCAGTGAGTTTTGACCAAAACCCACTGATGGACCTCCCATATCTGGATTTCTGAAAATTTCATATGAATAGAGAGGTTAGAGGTAGGAGATGATGTTTTAGGTGTCCAAACATCTATATATTAGATATCACCAATCAAATAGAAGTAGTTTAGAAATATCAGTGAGTTTTGACCAAAACCCACTGATGGACCTCCCATATCTGGATTTCTGAAAATTTCATATGAATAGAGAGGTTAGAGGTAGGAGATGATGTTTTAGGTGTCCAACCATCTATATATTAGATATCACCAATCAAATAGGAGTAGTTTAGAAATATCAGTGAGTTTTGACCAAAACCCACTGATGGACCTCCCATATCTGGATTTCTGAAAATTCCATATGAATAGAGAGGTTAGAGGTAGGAGATGATGTTTTAGGTGTCCAAACATCTATATATTAGATATCACCAATCAAATAGAAGTAGTTTAGAAATGTCAGTGAGTTTTGACCAAAACCCACTGATGGACCTCCCATATCTGGATTTCTGAAAATTCCATATGAATAGAGAGGTTAGAGGTAGGAGATGATGTTTTAGGTGTCCAACCATCTATATATTAGATATCACCAATCAAATAGGAGTAGTTTAGAAATATCAGTGAGTTTTGGTCAAAACTCACTGATGGACCTCCCATATCTGGATTTCTGAAAATTCATATGAATAGAGAGGTCAGAGGTAGGAGATGATATTTTAGGTGTCCAAACATCTATATATTAGATATCACCAATACAATAGGTGTCCAACCATTTCAGGCCCAACGACCCTAAAAGGCCTAATATGTGATTTCTTCTCGGTTCTTCATTATTACATTTTAATACCTCGTAGAAGTCCAAATGAATAATGGATAGCAAATTTGAACTCCTTGTAACCTCAGAAATCCACAGGAACTGAAATTTTTACAATCGGAGCTCTCTAGGTCAAATAGTGAATTTTGACACATTAGGCCTTTTAGGGTCATTGGGACTGAAATGGAACCATTTCAGGCCCACGTTGGGCCTGAAATGATTCTATTTCAGGCCCAACGTGGGGCTGAAATGGTTCCATTTCAGGCCCAACGTGCCCATTTCAGGCCCAACGTGATATTTTCTCGGTTCTTCATTATTTCATTTTAATATCTCGGAGAAGTCCAAATAAACAATGGATAGCAAATTTGAACTCCTTGTAACCTCAGAAATCCACAGGAGCTGAAATTTTTACAATCGGAGCTCTCTAGGTTAATCAGTGGCCTTTTGGAGTCATTGGGGCATGAAATGGAAAAATACGTGGGCCTGAAATGTTTCCATTTCAGGCCCACGTTGGGCCTGAAATGGAGACATTTCAGGCCCACGTATTTTTCCATTTCAGGCCCCAATGACTCCAAAAGGCCACTGATTGACCTAGAGAGCTCCGATTGTAAAAATTTCAGTTCCTGTGGATTTCTGAGGTTACAAGGAGTTCAAATTTGCTATCCATTATTTATTTGGACTTCTCCGAGGTGTTAAAATGTAATAATAAAGAATCGAGAAAAGACCCTTAATATTGGGCACGTTGGGCCTGAAATGGAAACATTTCAGCCCCACGTTGGGCCTGAAATGGAATCATTTCAGGCCCAACGTGGGCGGCTGAAATGTTCTTTTAGTTTTTATTTAATAAAAATATTTTAATTAATTTTAATATTTTTTTGTTTTAGAAAGGTTCCATAATATTATTATCAAAATATAAAGGAACATCTTTTTGAGAAAGGTACGTACGTCCATCTCGAAATTCGTTACTGACAAAGAGAAAGAGAAAGAGAAAGAGAATTGCATGCAGTACTTGATTGATAGTAGGGGTATAAGAGGAAGTTTACTAAAATATGTGCGCCCTTTGGTAACATTGAAACCATGGGACGCCTTTTGGTAAATACTCATTTTTGAATGCGCCTTTTGGTAAATTGCCGCTTGTTGAAAGAAAAGAAAAATGGCAGCAAACAAACAACAAGCCAGGAGTCTCAATTTATGGGACTAAAACCACTCTGACATATATATATTCAAAGCAGTTTATTTACTGGATAATGGCCTATGCAGCTAATCATAACAAGCAAATATGTCTTAATCCTTCCTTAGTAGATCCACAATATGTAGACTAAAAGACAAGAAATGACTTACTTGTTTAACCTCAAACTCAGTGCGATCAATCCCAGGAACAGAAATTTCACGAAATATCTTCATTTTTGGAACTTCTGGCTCTAAATCACGAAATATGTAGACTAAAAGACAAGAAATGACTTACTTGTCTTTACGCCTACCAGAAATCCCAGAGACACTGCCAACATCTAATGGTAAAACATGTAGCAATTCCTTGAGCCCTTCCTTGATGGACCGGATCGGCGTGACCTCGAGGTCGTGGAAGAGATCCAAGAGGTAGCGATGAGCGGAGCGAGGAAGGAGGATTGAGGCAGAGATGAAGGCAGCGCGCGAAGGGTTTCGCCGGAGAGGAAGGGTTTCGGCGGAGAGGGAGTTATAGGGTGCTTGGTAAGTGGGTTTAGAAGTCGAGAATGAGAATGAAATCTATTTCATTCTCATTTATGATGCTTGGTATACGGGATCGAAATCAAATTATGGATATGAAACCCATGATTTTATAACCCAGCCTCCACTAGGTTATCACCAAACCCATAAATCCCTCAATCAAACCGATTATCATTCCCATTGCCGAATGTATACCAAGCGTCCCCTTAAGGTTTTAGGTGTAGAGGGAATCGCGGGGGTGCGAACGTAGGTTTTTGGGATTGCGGCCGAAAGAAGTTTGGCTAACACATTAAGCAGTAGAATTGAATTGAATTTATCGAGAATTGAATTCAATTGAGATGTTTAGAATGAGTCGATAAATAAAAGAATTGAATTGAATTTCTTATTTGGAATAAATCTAAAATTAAATGAATTTCATTACTTTTATTATTTTACCTTTCATTAATAGGTTATGAATCAAATATTATATTTATGTGAGGTTATTTTAGTAGTTTCATTTGTTGGAATTCAATTAACATACTAAATCATACCTATTTGGGATGAAATTGAATTTTTAGTTTTGTTAGATTTCAATTCTCATGAAAATGTAATTTCTTCACTTAAGTTATTTTCAAATCATGAAATTCAATTCAATTTTTGGATGGAATTGAATTTCATGAGTTTTCAAACATGGTGTAAGAGTTTGGCGGAAAGAATTCGACTGGTTTTATGCAAAGTTATAAGGATTTAAAAATTTAAAAATTAAAGATTATTAACAGCGCGTACTTAAGCGCTGTTAATATTTATTTTAAAAATAAAATTTATTGATGGTGTGGATTTTTTTTTGCATGATGTCGTTTATATATATATATATATATATAATAAGTATTAACAGCGCGCTTTATACACGGTTAATATTAAGTTTTAATAGCCCACTCCGTACACCGTAGAAAAGTTTATTGACAATGTACTTTTTTTGTACGTTGTCATTTATATAAATATTACACCATCTGCAGCGCACATAATTAAGAGTGCCGTAAAAACTATTATAACGGTGCTCTTTAATCGCGCACCGTTGATAATGCGCTACGGAAAGTCATATTTGTTGTAGTGTTACTACCATAGTTTGCAGAATCGCGATCCTGGATCGTAGGATCGTACGATCCTACGATCCTACGCCAGAAAACGATCCAGAATCGCGCAGAATAGTTTTTTGTAGCAGGAACGCAGCAGGATCGGTAGGATCGGACAGAATCGGACAGAATCGTATAGGATCGGACAGGATCGGAACAGAATCGGAACAGGATCGATGAAAGCTTTAAGAGGTCATAACTTTTGACTCGGATTGAACCACGTGACCTATAATATATCAAATTGAAACTCGTTCAAAGATCTACAAGTTAGTTTTAAGATTGAATCCCAAAAAATATTGTTTAAAGCCTTTTCAGAGGCCCAGAAGATTATTAATCTTTTTTATTATTTTTTTTATCTTTTACATCATTAGTGTTAGTGTTTTAAGATTATTTAAATATCTATTTAATTATTTTTTAGTTAGTTTTTGATTAATAATATTATGTTATATCATTTTTCTAAAATGATGAGTCTTTAGATGTCTATTATCTAATAGGTTGACAATTAAATTGGATCATCTTGTAATAAATAGAATATTCTTGAAGTTAAACGTGATTATTTTCATTATAGTGTTAATAAAAATTGTATATTTTTTCATTTTAAGGGTTTTTGATAGGATCGTACGATTTTACGATCCGATCCTGACCGATCCGATCCTGACCCCAAATCGATCCTGTGTAGGATCGCGATTCTACGAACCTTGGTTACTACACGTGCATTTGAAAATATAGTAAATGAATTGAAAGCAAAATTTTCTAACAAACTTATCGATAAGAACAAGATTCAAAATCGCATGAAACATATGAAAAGATATTGATTTTCATGTTATGATATATTCAAGAATGGTATAAGTGGTTTTAGATGAGATCCCACACAAAATTCTTGATGGTTGAACTTGAACTTGGCAACAATTAATTGAGGTGTGTCTAATGATTTGAAAATTTTATTTGATTTTCTCTTGTGATATTATCTATGAATGAATGTTTGATGTAATTATATTATAACTTATAGATAAAACCAACTGTGGCTGAATGAAAAAGCAAGCCTATTTGAAATTATAAGAAGTTAGTTCAAGTATATGAGAAAAATAGGGCCACGAGATAATATGCCGAAATTGCATCAGAAATACGAAAGAGAAGAGCTAGCATAAAAGTGGAGAATAATGTTGGTGGATATAATTTTGAAATCATTGATGAAGTTGAATTTATAGCATCTCAATAAGAAATCATTTGGACAATTTAGATGTGGCTAATGAGGATGCCCAAATTTCAACTCAACCAACTAAATCTAAAGCTAATTCTTTTGTTGGAGCATCATCGAAGAACAAGAGTGAAAAGAAAGATAAAGTTGATGATGATAGTATAAGCAATGCAATTGACCATGTAGCTAAAGACATTATAAGTTCAACACATAAAATGGTTAAGTCAAATGAACTTCCTATTCCGGAACATGAAGTGTGGAGTCTGTCGACTCAATTATGTGTTGAGCAACATATAATTTATATACGCTATTTGTGTATTGTTCAATGTCCGAAAATGTTGACAGCTTTACTTAGATGTTCTTTTGAACATCGCAAAAACTTGTTATTCCAAATGTTGAATGGAGAAAATCTACAGTATGATTAGTGATCCTGTCTAGAATTCGTGGAGATGTACTGTTGGTGAAGTGACTGGAATGTTGACAAAATCACTATGACCAAGAAGAAGGTGGTGCCGCTGGAGCTGCCCATGAGCTATCCCGTCGCTGGAAGTACCTGCAAAGAGACGGGGGATGCCCCGACCTTGCACTCCATCTCTCAAGTTAGATCTCCAACAATAGAAAATAGGAAAAAAGATGAACAATAATAAAATACGCATAATAAAGTAGGCGCTCAACTTCTTTCCTATGTGAATAAAATGGGCCTTCTTTGAGCCCAACAAGTTACCTTCCCTGAGTAGAGTGACTTTCTGTGTGTCCAGAATCCCCTTTGGCATGCGTGAAAGGCTTTATAAGAAATACCTCCGTCGAGATGTCATTCACATTAAAGAGGTTCAGGTTAAATGTGTTAGGACATGTCACCCATGTGTGGCACTATAGGAAGTCTTGTAGGATCACGCCATGTTCATCAAGTTGCTCCATGTGTTTAGATAAGTTTGTTTTTTGACATCCTATGTGTTCTGACAATTGACAAAAATGACCCACATGCTGTTCTCGAAGTGATGTCGGATCAGAATGGAAGTGGAGGTAGACAGAAGCATCCGATTGGTCGTTCTTAGGGGTGAATCCAATGGCAATGAAGGGGGGGGGGAGGGGGGCGGTGTCGGCGATCATGTTAGTACCCCAAGTAAGTTTTGAAGTGGTTAACCAAGTCAAGTTAGGTCCTGTTATGTTTGATCTCTGTGTCTAAGTGTACAGGAGCTTAGGAGTGCTGGAAGTCGAGCGAAAGACACAACGGTCGAGAAGGATGGCACGGAAAGGGAGCCGATAGGCTCAGTGTATCTGATGTACGCGGAGGTATGTAGAAGAGTATGCCAGTAGAGCGAGAACGACACACGTGACTGTTAGAGCAATCTAGGTGCCCTAGGTTTTGATATTTGAGAAAAGGTTTAAGTTAGGTTTATTATTTTATTTAATATGCATTTGTGAGTATGCAGGATATAGGTACAACAAAAAAAGTCCAAGTGGGATCTTGGCAAAGGAGAAAAGTCCAAGTGAGATCTTGGCAAATGAGGAAGAACCGACAACAAGAACCAAGATCGAAGAAAGGTCCAGAAGGCAAGACATGAAGGATGGAGAAGCATCCGAGGAACGAGAGGCTGATGGAGGAGCTAGAAACTAGGGCTAGGTTGGTCAGACGAGGACGAGTGTTGAGTGAATGTACTTGGGGCTGTAACCCTAGGTTTAGGGTTTGGGCAGTCGACTGCTATTGGGAGCAATCGACTGGTAGAGGGCACAAAGAGATCAGTCGACTGGACTTCTGTGCAGTCGACTGGTGTCGGCTAAATTTGAATGTTGGGCTGTAACGTTCGAATTCAACAGTTGGCAGTCGACTGGTGTTGACACCAATTGACTGGTAACGGCTGGATCAGGAACGTGCTCTATTTAAGAGAGCTCAATTTGACTGAGCAAAGGTTGACGAAATAAGTTTGGTTAAAGCTTATTAGTAGTCTTCCTTGTGCTCTAGAGTTCTTGAGCGCTACCAAGAGGTCTTGTTGAGTTTGTGGTGAGGTTTCTCCACCCACAAAGAGGTTGAGCATAACCAGAGATTTTTCGGGGCCTAATCCACCGACGGATAAAGATCGTCCACCTTACAGACAGTCGTGGAGTAGAAGCATCATCTTCAAACCACGTAAATTAGTTTGTGATCTTCCTTGTTAGTTTTACATTATATTTTATTCAGTTGCACACTAACATATGTAAAAAGAATCGACGAATTCATGGGTGATCGGCTATTCACCCCCTCTAGCCGTATGATCTAGTCCCAACAAGTGGTATCAGAGAAGAGGTTTGCTCTTGTTGGACTCACCGCCAAAGGATCAAGGTGCTAGAGGAAGAAGACAAAGATGGATTCGGAAGGTTCACTAAGATGGGATACTCGGATCCCACCTCCATATAATCGAAATGGTTTCAATTATTGGAGGAAATTAACGATTAGAGACTTGGTTCCAAGTGGATTGGGACCATCAGACCGTATTGGAAGTTTCGTTTGAAGCTCCAACGGACAAAACGGGAAGTGTCTTCGACCTCAATATTGGACCAAGGAACAAAAAGAGAAAGCGGAGTCGGATAAGAAGATAACAAGAATTGTTTTAAATTTATTATCTTTTTATATTGTGTCCCGTGTAGGTGAGTACAAGAATGCTCATGAGCTATGGAGTAAGGTGATAGATCTTTATGAGAATTCTACACAAGGACATGAAGTGGAGGAACCTAAGGACAAGAGCTCATTGGTTCAAGAGAAGGAGAAGGACAAATCGGAAGTTGAATAGAGTTCATCATCCGAAGAGAAGGAGGAAGTCGAATCGTCCACATCCTCAAGTGAGGGAGAAGAAAAAGCAATCCAAGGTGGAGGAGATCTTGGAAGCTCAACCCTCAACCTTAACTACCGAGAAGAGTGGGAAATCTCACATCAAATGCTTTGAGTGTGGGAAAATGGGACACTACAAGAGTATGTATCCTTCACTCAAGAAGGTAAAAGAGAAAAACCCTAAAGTCGGTAAAATTCATTTAAAAACTAATGCAGATTGTAGGGATAGAGTCAAGGATAAGAAACATATAATTTGCTTCACGTGTGGTGAGTGTGGCCACTACCACACAAAATGCCCAAGGAAAGGTGAGCTCAAGGAGCTAGGGCATTTGAAGAAATTAGAGAAGAGGAACTCAAGTTAAAGCGGAGCTTCAAAGATAAAAGAGAAGGTAATCCCTATTTTAAAGTTTAATCCAATTTCTAATTCATACATGCTTGATAGAAATAATATAGATTATTTACCCTAGCATAATCATAGATTTAGGTATATGATACGAATAGGATTAACAAGATAGATAACTCTAGGAAATCATTAACCAAGGCTAGACCCAATAAAATCTAAACTACTATGCCTAAGGGGAGGAAGGTAGTATATGATCAAGGCATTAATCCCAAGAAGGGGAGACATATGCCTAGGAATATAGGTAGGTCTAGGAATGTCCAAGATAGACATGCTGACTCTAGGGCTATAACCCTAAAATTAAAAAAAATCAAGTCTTGAAGGCAAGACTTGAGGAAATGGAGAGAGTCCTAGATAGATTCATTATTGGACCTAAGGGACTTGATATGTGTTTAGTGTTAGGATGTATACTAAAAGTCTAGCTTTTGTATAGAAACATCTACACTTTGAAAGAGAATCACATGATCACTGTTTGCATATCTATTGGTTATTTATGTACATATTGTCCGATACTTTACATTGTAGATAACATGGTGTGTGGTGTCGCACGGAAGATCATGTTATCAGTTCCTTGTAAGTATAAATAGAGGCTCACAACCGAGATGAATTTGGATAAACCATCGGAATGGTTGTAGTGTAATTTGGTGTTGGTTTATCTTGACCATAGAATTACACTAGTGCACTTTGTGTGTATTGAGCAGGACCGACATAGAGATGATTCAATTTATACTGACTTTATAATTAAATCAGACCTCAGTTATTATGGAGTACATGCTCTTAATCCCGATATAATAATGTACACATGTACTTAATACTTTTTTTTTGATTTACCAGTGGGCGAGATTTAGTTGGTTAAATCGATAGGCCCGGTAAGTTGGGAAATAATATTATTTACATGGTGTGACATTGATTATAGAAGGAAACCGTGTCCTGGTGAGTCGGGTTGATGATGTCCCCTTGAGGAGCTCATAAGGTTCACCATGTTAAATCCTGCAGGTGGACTTGGTCTGACATGATGATAAGGTTGAGTGGTACTACTCAAGGAGTTTGATATTAATTAATTAAATTGTCAGTAATTTAATTAATTAACGGTCATTCTGTAACGACCCTCTCTCCTAAACCACACTCTAGAGGGACGTCACATTACTTCTCTTCTTAACCAGGACCAGTCGACTAGCTCCTTGAGCAGTCGATTAGTGTCAGTCGACTCCTAGGCCAATTCACTCCCCCAATCTTTCTGTTCGAAAGTTGGCCCCGGACCAGTCGACTAATGGGACTAGCAGTCGACTGGTGCAGTCGACTCCTCCTGGAAATCACTCGACTAATTTTTCTATTCCCTCGAATTCCTGAGGGCAGTCGACTGTTACCTTAAGCAATCGACTGATACGTCTGGAATTTCAGTTTTCAGATTTCAGAAATATTGATCAACTCAAAGATACATATCTACTTCGACTACAATAAGATTATAGACTCACAAACATAATAACCATAATTATACTCCATTTAGCATGCATTTCAAACTTTAAATCTCTTGCAGAATAACAACTCAAGTTTATAATCCTTGCGAAAATAAAACTACTATCATGAAACTTGCGGAAATGAAACTATTATCAAGTTGCTACTGTTTAGAGTTTAGAACACTAAACAAAAACTCATCCCAAGGGATCTCACTCCACGGTTCCGTCGCCACTGACACAAAACATCCTTCCTTTAGCCTCCTTGCCTTACATCCTTTCTTTACCTTTATCTGCAGAAAAAGGATGCAAACTATAAGCAAATTGCTTAGTAAGTAGATACTTACTCTCACAAAACATGCAATCAATAGTAAACATGTTCATGCTTGCTTTAAAAACATGTGTAACTGAAAATGCTATACTTAACATGAAAAATGCTCATGAATACATTTGTGACAAATGCTTGCATTTGAAAACTTTGTTGAACTGAAAAAATGCTTAACATACTTGGAATAAATGCTTGCTTTGGAAAACTTAAAACTTGTACTCTTATAATTCTCATGCTTCAAAATAATAAACATCCTCCTTTGAGCCTGGTATAGTACCAATGCGTGCATCCCTAATAGGTTTCGGGGTAGATAGTCACCGAACCCTACTAGAGCGTCTCAACTAGGCTAGCCTAGATCTCTATGGGCCTCGACCCGGTACATGCCACTTTAAAAAGAGTAATATACTTAAACTTGTACTCATCAAGAATAAAATGATATATTCTTTGCACTTAAAAAGTAATGTTCCCAAAACTTATTTTAGGACACAACAAGACCTTGGTCTTGAACTTATTTCATCTCTTAGTCCTAGAACTCATTCTAGGGCTTAGTAAGACCTCAGTTTTACTTGGAACTTTTATCAAGCACCTTGCGTGCCCTAATCTCAAAACTTTTTTGGGGTGAATCAAGACCTTGGTCTTGCTATACTAAGATCACAACCGCCAAAAGTCTTAAAATCATGTTCTAGAATCAACCGAGAACTACTTTTACTTAGGTGAGCAAAAATTAGAAAAAATCGAATTAACTAAACCGAACCGACCGAATTTTGAAATTCGGTTCGGTTAATTTGGTTTTCAGTCTTTTTTTCAAAATTCGATTCAATTTTTGACTAATTCGGTTCGATTTTTGATTTTGAATTTTGTAATTCGGTTAAACCGAATTAACCGAATAAGAATATTAATTTAATTATTTTTTATTTAAAAATATAATTAAATAAAATAAAATCTTTTTTTTATTAAAATCGAATAAAATTTTAAAATTTCGGTTAAATCAGTTAATTCGGTTAAAAATCGAATTAACCGATATTTTATCGGTTCGGTTTTCTCAATTTTTATTAAGAAAATCGGTCGGTTCGGTTATTTTGGAAAATATCGGTTTATTCGATTTTCGATCTATGCGGTTCGGTTTTAACCGAATACTCACCCCTACTTTTACTGCAGGTGAGTGATCTACTTACTTCCTTATGCTTAGAACTCACTATACCGACGTAGAATCTAGCGTGGTACTCCCCGTCTACCTCCTTAGCACGATCCGGATCTTGGGTGCAAGAACAAGGAGAACCCTAGTTCTCCTTTTCGGTGGAGGAAGAAGAAAACCCTCTTTGGTTTTTCGCAGGGCAAGGAGGAAGAAAGAAAACCCCTGGTTTTCTCTCCTTTCTATCCCTTATATACTAAGTGGAAGTTGAAGCATCTTCCATGAAAAGGGCGCTTACTATCCCTTATCTTATATTGGTTCCATATTCCAATGTGATGCTTTATCACCACTTACTGGAAATTTAAATCTAAGCTGACCGAGAGGTCTTTGGTTAGACCCTTAGCTTTGACCCCTTTTAAAGAAATTTTTATATTTTTTTTATTTTGGAAAAATTCTGGAAAAATGCTGGAAAATTTTTGGGTGTTACACATTCGATATCTTAAACACGGGGAGATATTTGTACTCATAATAGGTGGAGCCCATATTTAAATATGGGGGTTGGTGAGGTAGTTCAATGAGGATCCTTTAGTGGAATGGGTCTTCATTAATGGATCGGGACTTGATCCATTAGGTAGCCAAGACCCAACTCCTCCTCATGGTCCTATTGTAGCCCTATATATACCCATGTAGTCATGAGACCAAGACATCCAATTCATCCAAGAGAACCCTAAAACCTCTCTCTATTTTCTCTTCTCCCTCTCTCTCTCTCCTAGGGTTGGAGTGGCGCCGGTGCAAAGGAAGGAAGAAGAGAAGGTTTTCTCCTCTTTTCCAATTTGGGCGTGGGGCTTCAACAAGGAGGGCACCACTTGGTGGTGTTCGGCGCACAAGAGAAGAGGAGGAGAAGTCGCCGATGGTAACCACAATTGGGTGGTTTTCGGCGCCAGCGACAAGAAGGAGAAAGGGTTGGAGAAGTAGCTTCATTTTCCTCTTCTTCTTCACTTTTTCTTCATCTTCTTCCCTCTCTTCTTCCTCCTGGTTGTGCGCAACAGAGAAGGAGGAAGTGGTTGCAAAACTGGCAGTGCTTTGGAAGCATATGGCGCCGGCGGCAAGGGAAGGAAGAAGAAAAGTGTGTGGTTAGGGTTTGGATCAAAGGGAGAATTATTTCTCTCTTTCTTTTCTTCTTCATCCTTCCTTCTCTCTCCTTAGGGTTTGCTAGGGCAAGCAATGGAGAGTGACTTGTCCTCTCTCTTTTGACCGGTGGCAACAAAGTGGAGGGTGGTGGCCGGAACCCTAGTGGCTAGGTTCTCCGGCGCAAGGAAGAGGGAAGGAAGAGAAGACTTTACTTTGGTCTCGGTGACTTCGGTTCTTGGTAGATCGTCACCCACACGACGTCCAAGAAGGGTGGGGTCATATAGTAGAAGATCGCGAGGTAAACGGGAAGGTATAACTTCTCTCATGGTTCCTTTGATCTTATGATTTCATGTTGTTAATTAATTACATGTTAATTATTGCTTGATTAATTGTAATTAATTATTTTGGACCCCGATGATAAACACAAAAACCGGCGATCCACTCATATTCTATTCCATGGCTAATCGGTTGGACGAGATTGATCGCTAGAACAACTTGATTGTTCAAGCGATCGCTCAAATCGGTTAGTACGATGATGAGACGGTCGTTTGGGAAATAGGTCTCATTCGGATTGAAAATTTTAATCCATGGACATGGAGAGATTTCCTATGCGCGACCCGACATCCCTCTTGGTGGAAACCAACATTTAGGTGGTCAAAAATCCTAAAATGTCAAATTGGGTACATCCATGGTCAATGAAAAGAAATATGCTAAGGTAGCATATAACCATGGCAAGGAGAGAAAATATAAAAATGGCAAGAATAAGTCATTTAAAGTTAAGGGAAAGAAGAACTTAACCAAGGACAAGGTATCCAGGGTTAAAGAAGTTAGGTTTGTAGGCCAAGTGTCACTGGAGGTGCACCGGTGTGTCCTAGTGATTGTAGAAGAGTCACCTAAGGAGGTGGCTAAAGCAAAGAGCTCAAGGGGGAGCTCTAAGAGTCAAATTGGGACCCATGATAAATGGATTTGGGAGAATATCTCCCGGAAGTCTAGATAGATCATGGAGTGTGCGAAAGGATTTGGAGATGAATTTGAGTCTCAATCCATGGGTTTTGGCACATATGAGTTGTCTGTGTCATACATGAAAATATGACATTGGAGTCATATTGCATAAAAATTAGTTTTTGATATATAGATTGTTGATGCTGACCTGATTGTTGTTTTGATGTTGACACCGATTTAAGTTTGGTTGAGTGAGAATTGAGATCAGATAGTTAAGTTCGGATTAAGTGTACTGGTCAGAGAGGGCTCAGTAGCTTGTTCTCTGGATCAAGATGAGTCGAGAGGGCTCGGTAGCTCATTCTCTGGACTCTGGTCAGAGAGGGCTCGGTAGCTCGTTCTCTGGACCGGTATGAGTCGGAGAGGGCTTGGTAGCTCGTTCTCCGGACTTTGGTCAGAGAGGGCTCGATAGCTCGTTCTCTGGACCGAGATGAGTCGGAGAGGGCTCGGTAGCTCGTTCTCGGGACTCTGGTCAGAGAGGGCTCGGTAGCTCGCTCTCTGGACCGGGATGAGTCGGAGAGGGCTCGGTAGCTCGTTCTCCGGACTCTGGTCAGAGAGGGCTCGGTAGCTCTTCTCCGAACTGGAATGAGTCGGAGAGGGCTCGGTATTTCGTTGTCCGGACTCTGGTCAGAGAGGGCTCGGTAGCTCGTTCTCCGGACTTTGGTCAGAGAGGGCTCGGTAACTCGTTCTCTGGACCGGGATGAGTCGGAGAGGGCTCGGTAGCTCGTTCTCCAGACGAGACTAAGTCAGAGAGGGCAAGGGAGCCTGTTCACTAGACTCAGGGTCTAACTCGAGTTAGTCATGGCCAGAATTGGCCATGAATTAATCAAATGATCAGAGCAAAGTTGGCTATATCGGTCTAAAATCTGATCAGGGAGTTGGCACAAACTCTCTTGATAGTAGATCGGTCACAAGACCGATCTAGGATGTCTGATCGGTCTGTTGACCGATCCAGAAAGCTTCTGAGGAAACAGAAAGTTTTCTGAACGGTTTGGTGACCGATCAGAAAACATTCTGTGTGGTCACAGAAAGATTGTGATCGATCACAAGAATCTCTGATCGGTCAGTGCGATCGATCAGAACAGACTTGGACCGATCAGGAGGATCCTGATCGGTCACCTTGACCGATCAGGTGCTTTGACTGAAATTTTAGTGAGTTTAGGGATCGGTCTGGTTTGGTGACCGATCCCTGGTCTTTGATCGGTCAGTGAGACCGATCAGAACATCACTGGACCAATCAGGATAGAGTTTGATGGGTCAGGAGGTTGCCTGATCGGTCAAGGTGATCGATCAACACCGCTGAACTTTAATTCAAATTGTTGTCAGCGCAGTTCTAATTTCTGATTTGCTTCGCTAATGAATCTGTAAGTGTGCAGACAACACAGAGCTTTGAAATTCAAATAAAGGAGCAAGAAGAAGGGTCAAGGGTGACTTTCCATGGTGTTATTTTGTTTGATACACATTTATAGGTTTCAACGGCACCTGACCTGAAGCTTCAGCTGAAGAGGATGACTTTAGTGTGCTGAGACCTTAGAAGGGGTCAGTGGGTGACGACACCTGTATGTGTGCAGAAGAAAGGCTTAAGAAGAAGAAGTTGGCGAAGCAGAGGTGAACAACGACAACGGAGAACGGTGATTAGAAAATCTGCGAAGGGTTTTGCTGTTGAATTGTTGGTGTTCTCTGCATTCTTATTCTTTCTTGATCTTTCTGCTTACTACTGGTGCTTGTGCTTAAGGTGGTGTGCATCTGTTGTGTAAGCTTCCTTCTCTAGTCTCTTGTGCTTCACTTGATATACTTATGAGATATTTGTGGAGAGGTTACTCCACCGAGAAAGAGGAAGTTTTTAGCTGGATTCATTCCGGGGCCTGATCTGTCGAAGATCAAGGGATCACCCACCTCACCGGCACGCCAAGGAGTAGGGGCAAGTCATCCCCGAACCTTGTAAATACTGTGTTCGTCGTTGTTTTAGTTTATTTTTATTTTGTTTGTTTTCCGCTGCTAATCTGATTGTAGGAAGAAGTGATTTTTGGTGTGTGGCTATTCACACCCCCCTCTCTAGCCATCCCAAGATCCTAACATAGATGTCATTTAAACCAATACTAGAGATGCATTGTGATTTGGTATGGGCGATACCTCAAGAGGAAGTCAAAACTAGGACTTTAGGTCAAGGTTTAATTGAACCATTTAGAAAGTTTTGGATTTATGTCACTCTTGGGATCTGAGATATATACATTTTTAAATATATATTTTTTTAAGTAGACATAGGTACTATAAACCTCTCCATAAAATTTGAAAATTTTTGAAGATTTGTGAAATTAGTTATGCATTTTAAAAATTGGGTAAAAATGCAGAAATGGGATGATATCAGGGTATCAGTCGACTGGTGCAGAGGGATGTCGACTAATAATTCTATGAGTTGGTTTCGATAAGGGTCATTCGATTGGTAACTGTCTCAGTCGACTAATATATGTTAAAACTATTTTCAGCAATCGAAAAAGTGTCAAAATGATTGTAAACATGTGTATAATCTTATGGGGGGTTAGTACACAATGTTTATGATCATTAGAGGGTAAAGAATCCAATAATTAGATATTATTAAAACTTATTTTTATGTATGGAAAAGCGGGAGAAGTGTTAGGTTTAAGTGGGAAACCAACACGTCTTTGCAAGAAATTCAAGCTCAAGGGGGAGCTTAGGTGAAGGGGGAACAATTGTTGCTCATTTAATGGCAAAGGGGGAGAAGCACCTTGGCAAGAAAAACCTAGTCAAGGGGAGCTTAGGTAGAGGGGGAACCTAAGGTTAGGTTCCATGATTTATACATTGTTATTGTTTCCCTAATTTAAACGGGTTGTCAAACATCAAAAATGGAGAGATTGTTGGAGCAATCTAGGTGCCCTACGTTTTGATGTTTGAACAAAGGTTTAAGTTAGGTTTATTGTTATATTTAATATGCATTTGTGAGTATGCAGGATATAGGTATAACAAGAAAACTCCAAGTGGGATCTTAGCAAAGGAGAAAAGTCCAAGTGGGATCTGGGCAAATGAGGAAGATTCGACATCAAGGACCGAGGCCGAAGGAAGCTCTAGAAGGCAAGACGTGAAGGATGGAGAAACATCCGCGGGACGGGAGGCTAATGGAGGAGCTAGAAGGCTAGGACTAGGTTGGTCGGACGAGGACAAGTGTTGAGTGAATATACTCGGGGTTGAAACCTTAGGTTTAGGGTTTGGGCAATTGACTGCTACCGGGAACAATCAACTGGTAGAGGGCACAGAGAGATCAATCGATTGGACTCCTGTGCAGTTGACTGGTGTTGGTCGAATTCAAACGTTAGGTTATAATGTTCAAATTCGACAGCTGGCAGTCGACCTGTGCAGTCGCCTAGTGTCGGTCGAATTCGAACGTTGGGTTGTAACGTTCAAATTCGACGGCTGGCAATCAACTGGTGTTGACACTAGTCGACTGGTAATGGTTGGATCAGGAACGAGCTTTATTTAAGAGATCTCGGTTTGACTGAGTAAAAGTTGATAAAATAAGTTTGGTTAAAGCTTATTAGTAGTCTTTGTTGTGCTTTAGAGTTCTTGTGCGCTACCAAGAGGTCTGAGTTTGTGGTGATGTTTCTCCACCTACAAGAAGGTTGAGCATAGCCGAAGGTTTTTCGGGGCCTAATCCACCGACGGATAGGGATCATCCACCTTACGGATAGCTGTGGAGTAGGAGCATCATCTCCGAACCACGTAAATTGGTTTGTGTCTTCCTTGTTAGTTTTAATTTACATTGTATTTCATTGCGCACTAAAATGTGTAGGAAGAACCGACGAATTCGTGGGTGATTGGCTATTCACTCTTGTCGTACGATCTAGTCCCAACAGCGACGTCAGAGGGATGGGAAGCCGAGGGGAAGCACACTCAATGAGAAGGCCGGAGGAGGGTTCAAGTTAGCCCAACTCTGGAAGGCCCAAGATCACCCAAGAAGACCCGTCGGAAGACTGGTCAGCAAAGAGCTGACCAAAGTCAACTCGGGCGCCGTGAATGGGGGCACCCCTATGCACTCGGGCGCCCGTGTTCCCGGGCTCCCTAATTAATGCAGGCACCCGAGAAGTCAATCTTCATCGAGAACTAGCCGTTCACGATCGTTGTGATGAGGATAACCCCATCCATGTGTCAGGCGTCCCTATGCACTCGGGCGCCCGTGTAGGGCCTCAGCAATCGGATAAACTTCACTGGGGCTATAAATAGACCCCAAAGCTCAGTCACTTTCATCAATTCGATTGTACAGAGATTCTCTTTTATTTTCTAAGTTCTAAATCTGTAAAGAGGCTTCTCCACCCCAAGAAGTTAATCAGGAGATTGAGCTTTACTTTGTCTTGGATTAGCAATTTTCCTAGTTGCAAACCAAGTATATTGTCTGTGCATCTTTTGTTCTTTCGCTTATTATTTTTATGTTATTATTTTATCTTCAAATTAATCTCTATCTTTGTTAGCAAGATAAAAGATCATTTTTATTTTTCAAGGGCAATTCACCCTCTCTTACAGACCGCATGATCCCCAACAAGTGGTATCAGAGCGAGGACGTTGTGGAAAGACTAACTGTCATCTGAAGCAACAAAAAATGGTCAGACCAATCATCTACCCGCCAATGTTCGAGGGGCAGTTCGCTATGTGGAAAAGAAAAATGTAGGTATTTTTTAAAATAGACATTGAATTATTATTAACAATGAAAAATGATTTTGATGTTCCCAAAGACGTCGACGATAAAGACAAAGAAGAAAGTTTATGGACCAAGAAAGAGCAAGCGAATTTTATGACAAACGGAAAAACATAGTTTTATCTGCTAACCGTTCTATCCGGTGCAATAAGCCGACCGTATCGGAACCTACAAGTCAGCAAAGGAACTTTGGGAAAAGTTTCCGGAATTTCATGAAGGTACCTCTAAAACAAAGCTGGCAAAATGAATGTGCTCCACAACCAACTCAACAATCTCCGAATGGAAGAAGGTGAATTAGTTGCCCAACTGCAAGCCAGAATCAAAGAACTGATCACGTGACTTAAGAACCTCGGAGAAATGGTAATAAGTTGCGATGCACAAATGTTGACCTTAAATGCCTTCCCGAGGACCCCAGACTGGACTTCAGTAATAGAGATATACTATATCTCTAAAAAAACTGATTAACGAGGTTTTTTCAACCTCGGGCGACCGGCCCGGCCTCACGAAAATTTCCCACCGACCACTAGGGTAAATCGAGAAGCGCTCGCAGTGGACGGTCGAGAAGCCCAGCGTCCCAGGGTTCATGCCCCATTTGGAGAAAAAATTCTTACAAATACGCCATAGTTGGGGATTGAACCGTAGATGCATGGGATAGTGATTAGTCGCCCTACCACTGCACCATAGCCCCGGAGGCTAACATATTACATCTCTAAGAATCTTAAAGTAAGTACCTTAGAGAAATTATTTTCAATATTAGAATTTTATGAATCCCAATGCATAGGAAAGAGTAAGATAGACAATATCGCTCTAAGCACGAGGAAGATCCAGCACGAGGAGGAATCTTCAAAGATGAAGAAGTTATGACATACATGGTAAGGAGATTATCTAAATATTTCAAAGCTAAAAAAGTTTAATAAAGTGCAGAGTATGAAGTAAAGGACGATCCTTTGCTATAATTGTAAGGAAGAAGGACACATTAAGGAGAACTACCCAAGGCTAAAAAATAAACAAATCCATCAAGGCCAAACACAGGAACCTAAAGGCCACGGGTGACGAATCCTCATCGGGTGAGTCTGATCTCAAGGAACACGTCGGACTATCGCTGATGGCAACCCACCAAGAAGAAGAAAGTATCGATAAAGGGGGAGTTATATCAGAAGATAACAATGATGAATGGGGAGCTTCGGACTTCGAAAAAGATATGATAAGTGAGGTATATTTTCGACCTCTTAATCAATTTTATTCAGGTATTACAGCAATGATGAAGTCTATATATAAATTAGAAAATAAAAATTTAGACTTGAAAAACAACTAGCTTCTACATGGCCGCCTGAAATGTATGATAAATTAAAATTAGAAAATGAGAATTTGAAGGCTTAGATAGAAAAATTAAAAAATATATGTTCAAAATGTTTTCAAAATTCAAAAGTTAGATATTTTGAAGGACTACATTGGTATTTACGGTATCACAAGGGCCAAATTATAAGATTTTTTTGAAATTATATTTCATCTAAATTATTGATTAAACCTATTGGTAAGAATTTATTTTGGGTCCCAAAATCAGTGATAAATTGTTAAATTTTATTTAGCACTTGTTTGTTAATTATTAATTTTTTTTTTGATTAATTAATATTTTATTTGTCATCTTCTTGAAATTTTTGATTGAATATGTAATTTTTATAGAAAATTAAGTTTTATATTTTTTGTTGATAAAGATCACTATGATCTATCTTTAAATTTTTTTCTCAAAATTTTTTACTAAGACATAATTTTTTTGAATTTTCATTCAAAAATTAATTTTTAAATTTTAAACATACTTAAAAAATTAATTTTGTCAAATATGGTTTTTTGAAATCTATGAATTATATTTTAAACATTGTTTTTTTTAAATTTATTTCAAGTTGAAATTTAATTTTAAAATTTTCTTTACAAAAATTATCAACTCTGAGTTGGAAATTATTCTCTTAAAGTAAAATAATTTATTTTACTTTAAAAATTTTTTACATAAATTTATCTGCTAAGTTTCTGACTTAGATAAAAATTTGAGTAATTTTTGACTAAGAATAAAATTTTTATAAATTATTTATCGATAATCTGACTTTTAATTTTAAAAAATAATTTTTGACCCATTTTTGAAAAACTAGATTTTTTTAGAAGACTTACTATTTCCTGTAACATGTTATCAAAAATTTTTGAATTTTTTTTGGTGTTTCAGTAATTTTATATGAATTTTTTATTTTGTTTAAAATATTTCTTATTAAAGTGGATTATACCCTTAACATGTTTTTTTTAATGTGATCAAAGGGGGAGAAAATAGGATTAAGTTAAAGAGAGACTTAATTTCTATTTTTTTTGAATTAGACTGTCAATATTTATTTCCGTCATTTTATATGTTGATTAACCGTAACTTAATTCGAGTTGATGCAGATCAAAATGGGCGAGATTAAAAATACCCTAGGTGAGTTTTGATGTGGTTAACCAAGTCAAGTTAGGTTATGTTATGTTTCATTCCTGTGTCTAAGTGTGCAAGAACTTTAGAGTGCCAAAAGTCAAGTGAAAGATGCAACGGTCGAGAAGGATGACATGGAAAGGGAGCCGATGGGCTTGGTGCATCCGAGGAACGCGGAGGTCTACGGAAGAGTATGCCGGGGAGCGAGAAGGTCGCGTGCGACGTCCGAGGGACGAGAAGCTGGGTGGAAGCACGCTTGAGGAGAAAGCCATAGGAGGGTTGGGGGCCCAACCATGGAAGGCCCGAGATAGCCTAAGAAGACTCGCCGGAAGACTGGTCAACAAAGTGCTGACCAAAGTCAACTTGAGCCCCCATGAATCGGAGCGCCCCTATGCACTCGGACGCCCGTGAATGGGGGCACCCCTATACACTCGGGCACCCGTGTTCCCGGGCACCTGAAAAGTCAAATTTCATCCATAACTAGCCATTCGCGGTCATTGCGACGAGGATAACCCTGGAGCCATATGTCAGGTGCCCTTATGCACTCGGGCGGCGATGTAGGGCTATGTCAACAACCGGATAAACTTTATTGGGTTATAAATAGATCCCAGAGCTCACTTACTTTTATCAATTCTATTGTACATTAAATTCTATATTAATTCTCTTCTATTTTTTGAATTCTAAATATATAAAGAGGTTTCACCGCCCTAAGGAGTTAATCAGGAGATAGAGCTTCACTTTGCCTTGGATTAGCAACCTTCCTGGTTGCAAACCAAATAAATTGTCTGTGCTTCTTCTGTTTCTTTTGCTTATTATTATTTTGTCTTTAAATTGATCTCTATCTTTGTTAGTAAAATAAAAGATTGTTTTTATTTTTCAGGAGTAATTCACCCCTCTCTTGCCGACTGTACGATCCCCAACAGGTCACCCCCCCCCCCTCGATCGGCTGCGGAACCCCTAGTATTATGGGGTTCCACCGACAAAGATGGAGGATTAATTGGCGGATATTGTACCTTTTTCTCCCGTATGCAAAGTTATTTTAAAATATATTTTTTAATTACATATAATTAATTAATCATTCCAAAAAAAATTGGATGCTCTTAGCTCATATCGCGATCATCCCTCCATACTTGAATTCCTGGATCCCCCATTGGCTGTGCTGATCGGACAGTAGCTGGAGATTGGTTGATGGATCAGCTGCTTGCTGTGTATGTTGACAGTTCGGTCATACTACTTTGGATGTTAGCAGCTCGGCTATACTGCTTTGGATGTTAGTAGCTCAGCCATATTGGTTTGGTTGTTGGCAGCTTGGCTATATTGCTTTAGAGGTTGGCAGCATGGCCAGACTGCTTTGGAGGTTGGCAACTCGGCAAGACTGCTTTGGCAGTTGGCAACTTTGCGACACTGCTTTGGCAATTGGCAGCTTGGTCCAGGCCCGGCTCAAGGCATAGGCAATTAAGGCTTATGCTTAGGGCCTCAATAAAATTAGGGCCTATTATTAATATTAATTAATGAATCCTTGGGATGACAACTCATATTAATAAATGACATGTGATTTCCGATTCTACTTCCCATTTAAACATTTATCCTTATTTTCTCATTTATTTCCTTGTTAATTATATTCTTTAATTTTATATTAAATTTCCACTTATCATTTAAGTCTCACACATATCTTTATTTCCCGATCAATACAATCCTAATTTTTTATATGTACTATTCATTTTACTTATTTATTATTATTATTATTTTATTCTTCTTATGTCATTTTGTAATTAGGTAATCCATTTAATCATATATCTTATAAAATTCGATCAATTTTTCTTTTTAATATCTCTCAAAATTCTTTACCAGTTATATCATAACTTCTCTCTCTCGTTAGTGCTTCACATAGTTTTTTTTTCTCACCAATAATTTTATATGTTTCTACTCTCTCACGGATGATACTCTTAAGAGATGTCCTTCTCTTTCCTCGTCGATAATATTTTTTTCGTTTTTACTTTTTCTCTTCGATAATAACATGAATTAGAGATTTTTTATTCATACAATGCAAAATAAAATACTAATCTTTTTAAATAACAATATTTTTTTTCATTTTTCGTATGATGAAAAATATTTGCTTGTCGAAATTCTAAATAAAAATATTGCCTTAGGATAAAGGAAAATTATAAACACCAAATATTCTACATAAATGATAAATCATGAATGGATTCAAATATAGTTAAACAAACATAAGTGATTTCCTACTTAATATTTGGGCAAAATGACAATTTCATCTTGAAAAAATAGTGCGGACGGTGGACAAAATTATTATTAAAATTTGAATATAAAAATTTAATTATTAATTTTATATCTCATAAAGTTATAAAATTAAATTTTATTTAAAAATCTATTTTTAAAATTAATATTTTATTTTTTAAAAAAATTAAATATCAATTTCAAATCCTACAGTAAAAGGACGAGAGAAATGTTTTTAAAAAAACTTTCAAGGATTAAAATAAATTTTTGCCTAGGGCCTTAAGTATTCTCAAGACGGCCCTGGCTCAGTCATATATTGGGGAGACTGGGTTCTTGTCGCCCCCCCCCCCCCCCCCCCCCCCCCCCCCCCCCCCCCCCCCCCCCCCCCCCGCGTCTTTATTTTGGCCCAACTCAACCTGTTAATTTGAGTTTTTTTCTTGGGAGTCCATCACATCTCGCCAGTTCAATTAGTTTGTTGCTTGTTATGCATTATGTATTTGGATACTATGTACTTGAATAATTTTGGATGTTTGTTGGATTATGATTATTTAATATAAAAAAATGATGAATCAGGCAGCAGACAAATTGAACCTGGGATGACCAGCCCGGCCCCACGAAAGTTTTCCACCGGTCACCAGGGTAAATCGGGAAGCGCTCGCGGTGGCAATCTAGAAGCCCAGCGTCCCAGGGTTCGCATCCCATTTGGAGGAAAAATTCCTATAAAATGCGCCATAGCTGGGGATCGAACCGTGGATGCCTATGATTATTTAATATAAGACTTGATGTTGGGTATACTTTGTGTTTATTACGGTGAAATAATTTTCATAAAAAATAAAATAGTAGGTATTTCTGTTTTATGACAATTTATTTATTGTGTTATCTATACTTTGTGCTTTTCATGCTTAAGATTGTCAACAATTCAAAGGATTGAAAAGAAAAAGTCATTGAAGCATTTGTTATGTTGGAAGATCAGAGGACGTTCTCTGTAGCATGTAATTCTTCTGCACTGTCGAAGTGCCATTCAATTCATAAGTTGAACCAGGTAATTGGGAAATGATATGACTGCACTTTTACCCCAGGGATGAAGAAGATTTGTCGCCAAAGGGTTGCTCGATTTGTCAGGTCGAATTCGTTAGAAATTACAAAGAATGCTGTTGAAGCAGGGCTCGATTGATTGGTTGAGTTTTGTAGGAAACGAATCTCAAACAGTGTCAGCGGATCTAGAGTTTTAAATTTAGGAGTCTGATCCGGTCGGGAGTTAAGCCTACCCAATAAGAATCCCGATCGGGTAAAGATGGTTGAGCGCACAAGGGGTCCACCTGGCCTAATGGATGCACTCGAGGATACATGGATTTGGTTCGGTCGGCGATAGCCGGTCAAATATGTCCGGTCGGCTGAACCCGATCGAGAGGCTTCAGTCGGGCAGATAGAGAACACGCCTCCCGTTTGAAAAGGTGTAGGCGAGTTTTGGGCGGACCATCCCGGTCGGGCATTCCCGACCGGACGAACCAATCACCACGCCAAATAAATCACTCACCCCCGCTTTGAATAACTCACGATCTGTATCCAGCTGTCTGGTCGGACATACCCGACCGACCGATCGAACATATCCGGCCGACCGGTCAGACTGACTGGTACCAGGAATGACTGAACCCGCTCAAGCCACTCGCTCACCCAAGAGCCGATTGACAGCCGAGTGATCGAGCCTCGCAGAGTGACCACCAGTCGGTCGGCCAATCAGTATGGAGTCATAGTCACCGCACCTAATAAGATAAATCAAGGTGACCCCACTATCTCAGTAGTTTAATTATAATCAGACTTTTAAGATCTTCCATATCCTTTCATTATGAGGAAAAGACACCTGCCATAATCATACCCCCAGTGCATAAGACAAACCCTTTGGCGGTCCTATCAGATCCTCGGGGAGACTAAGGCTGCCAGAAAATCATGTCAGAAGATTGATTCTTAATGAGACAAGACAGTCCCGACAAGAAGGGGGTATTTTCCTCCCCAATATAAGGCCCCTTGGGTGCTTCAAAAGAGGGATTCTGCTGTTGAAATATTTCCTCTTTATCCTCTGTTTTCTGTATCCCCATTTTGAGTCCGACTCCGATTCAACCTTGTCCTGCTAGCCTTTGATCCTGACCCCGACTCACACGCCGCCACAACTCGTCTGGCTGACTGGGTCATCTGTGTCCGATCAAGTCATCTGAGTGAGAGCTCTCTCCGCTTGTCGACAGGATCAGAGACCGTACAGATAAAAATAAAATTTAAATTTAATCATCCAAAGGATTCAAACTCAAGATGTGTTAAAAAATATAATTTATCATTAGATCAACTATACATATTCATTAGGTTAATGAAACTTTGCTCAAGTTTCATCATGATTATATCAGCTCACATCCCTGCTTTCAGTGGGTGAACAATTGCACCGGTTAAGGCACTTGCAGATTTTTTGAATCACGTTGCTTTTGTTGTGAGGAAAATAATTTATTTTAATATTTAATTTTTTATTGAGAAAAATATGGTTGTTTGGGAAGTAATTTCCCTTATTCCAAGTTGAGAGGGTTTTAAAGATTTTTGTCACTCTATTCCATTTGAATAGATTTTTCACGAAAATAAAAATATTATCAACATTTTAATTGTACAAAAATTAAATAAGTTTCCATGGAAATAAGTTTATTTCCAAGTTAGGATTGAGAGATGTGGCGAGGAAATTTCATATGAAAAATCTGGTATACCGTATTGTATCTTCAAGCGATGACACCTAGATGCTGAGATGGACACGGACAGCAACATTGACTTCAAAGAGTTCATCCTCTTCTGCGTTGTCAATCCGGGCCTCGTGAAGAACATTGCCAAAGTTTTCTAAAACTTTTCTTCTTCTACTTCTTTGGTTCTTTCTTGGAGAAGGCAAGATTGTGAATCTTGTTTCCTCTTCTTTTTATCTTTATTTCTCTCTCAGGGCAACTTATTTCGGAAGGAGTCGACGACGATGCTCAGTCACCGAGGGTCTCTCCACGTGGAAGTCGTTGTAGGCGAGAGGAACTCCGTGCTCTACGAGATTAACACGAACATTAGGGAACACGCCGGAAGGGGTCCGACAGAGTCCACTCCGACGCTCAAGTCAGTATATCGATGGAGAGCAAAGGCAGCAAGAAAGGAAAAATATATGTAAGGTTGAGAGAGCGTAACCTCTTTACCGGAGGGGTTGGTCTACCTTTTATATTGATGGAGGTGGACTTGGCGTCCCCGTCATTCGGTGCCACATCTCCGCGATTGGAGCCACGTCGCCCCCCCTATTTCGACGATTACTGAATAGCTTTTGAAACGGTCTGCGTCGTTATTACGCTTCGACCCGTTGCGATCTTTAAGGGTCGTGATGACTCCTGATACCGGGTGATCCTGTCGACAAGCGAAGATCGGTTCTCACTCGGATGACTCGGTCTAACCAAGGAGACCCAGTCTGCTGTGATTAGGGGGGGTCGGACTCGGGCTTGACTACAGCTCAGGTCTCAAGAGCTCGGGTCGGACCAAACTGAGGAACACAAAGTGGAGCTGAGGTTGCAAAGTGGCAGCAGCCTCTTCCTTGGAGCCCCAAGGGGGGTTTATATAGGGGGAGGAAAGGATCTTTCCGCGTGCGAACTGTCACGTCTCATTAAGGATCAGTCAGGGATCAGGCTAAGTAATTGGCTATCTCAGCGGCGGAGTGAGGCTGACACAGCCGCCTGACAACTCTGCAAATATGTTCCTTTCAACCCTAATTAATGTTCGGCGGCTATGTTAGGTAATGATTATGTCCGCGGTCTTTTCCTCTTAATGAAGAGTTTTGACAGATCCTTGCGGCGAACGTGACTCGAGTGCTTGGCCTCGGGCGCTCGGCCTCGAGTGCTCAGTCTCGGGCGCTCGGCCTCGAGTGATCGGCCTCGAGTGCTCGGCCTCGAGAGCTCGGCCTCGAGTGCTCGGCCTCGAGAGCTCGGCCTCGAGTGCTCAACCCCGAGCTTCGGACCTCGGGTACCCAACCCCGAGCTTTTGACCTCGGGTGGATGACCCTGGGTGAGTTTGACTTCGACCTGAGGCTCCACCTGCCCCGGCCTCTGCTCTCCCTGAACCGGGTCGAACTAGGTAAACCCCGACCGGGCTCATAATCCTGATAAAAAACTGCTCGCCCGGATCACAAGCCTCCCCTTCAAGTCTAGTCGAAGGAGGCGTCAAGTCCGACTGACTAGGCTCCCGGCCCGGTCGACCTGACTTCCTTTCCGCCTTCCCGTGTGTCCCTCATATTCCGAGTTAGTCCTCTGAACGCCCGATCCCCCATCAAATCATTCATCAATGTCTGACCACGTGTCAACTTCTGAATGGGTGCCTTTGGTATCGAGGCGTCCTTGGCGTGGCTTCGTGTGGCGTCCGCGTGAAGCTTCGAGACGTGGGGAATTGCATGGATCGGACGGTGGAGATCGGAGCCCGCCATTTTCCTCCTCTCCATCCGACGGTCATCTTGGCTTTGCCTGCAGTATAAATAGGCTTAGCCCTTCATTTCACTCCTTTTCACTTTGACCTTCGCTTCTCCTTTTGCTTCTATCCAACCTCCGCCGCTCGACTTTCTCAAGTTCCGACGAACAGTGCTTTCGGCGATCAACGTTTTATTTTGAGCCCTAACATTAGGTACTCTTCTCCTCGCCTAATTTTCTTCTGTTAATTCCCGAGTCCGACTACATGGCCAGCTCATCTTCTGCACCCGGGCCGTGGTATACCACCACCTGCTCGACCTTGAGTCTGGGTTCCTTAGAAACCCTGCGTATAGATTACCGCATTGCGGAAGATCACCCTTTTGTTCTCCCCTCTCGGGATGACCGGCCTAACCGAGCCCCGGTGAACTACTTTACCATCTTTAAGGATCACCTTCTAGCCGGCCTGCGATTCCCTTTGCATCCTTTTATTGTGGAGATCTGTCGGTATTTCCAAGTGTCCCTCTCCCAATTAGCCCCGAACTCGATTCGGATCCTGTGCGGCACAGTGATCATCTTCGAGTCCTTCTGAGTTCCCCTTACCCCTAGGGTCTTCCATCTCTTCTTTTACCTTAAAATGCAAGAGCCAGGCTGTTTCTTTTCTCAAGCCAGGGTTAACACACCCTTTCTAGATAAGGTTCCTTCTTCGAACAAGGGATGGAAATCCCACTTTTTTTACATAAGCGCCACTCCGCCTGCGTCCTGGCCCACTAACTGGCTAGAGGCGTTACCAGACCACCCTGCTGCTCCCCGAAAGTATCGTGCCGACCCTGGCTTTCAATCGGCCTTTTCTAAAATCGGAGGACGTCGTTTTCATGCCGGCAAACTGCTGAGCGAGGCCGTGCTTTATATCTGCCGGTTGAGTCAGATCCCAGCGGAGCTGCTAGGCACCTACGGTAAATATCCATTTTACCTAAGAGTCTTTTAATGCTAACTAAAACTCTTTCTGAACTGCAGCCCAGGCTCTGATGGACGCCCTCATAGATGATGAGTTGGCCTTGGAAGAAGAAGCCTTGAATGCCCGGGCGGCTGAGCTACTGGCAAGTAGGAATGTGCCTCCTGTACGCGCAGCGCCGGCTTCCGAGCAACTAGGCGTGACGGGGAGTGACTCAGAGCTCGACTTGTTGGCCCAGAGCATTGAGGAGGACCTTCCAGAGGTCCACGCGGAGGCTGAAGTGCCGACTGTGGCCGCGGGTCCATCCTCTTCCCGGGTGTCCCAAAAGAAAAAACGTCCTCGGGAGGTTGCTTCTCCCAGCGCTTCCGTTGCTCGAGCTCAGCTCGGTGGAGCGCCTGATCTATCAACTCCTCCGCCCGGTCGAGTTAGGATTCGGCTATCAACTTCCCGCTCGACCTCTCCTCACCCGAGGACTTCCGCTCCGTCCTCAAGTACTCCCCGGCCCGAGGTCTCTCTACCTAGCCCGGGCTTACCTCGGCCAGGTGGCCTAGCTTCCAGCTCGGCTGCCCCTCGCTCGGCGGCCGTTGCCGATCCTGTGGGCGAAGAAGCTGCCGCTGCCCTCCTGTCCATGCATGACCTCCCCCGAGTACCAGTAGAGGTGCAGCTTCCCTCCGAAACTTCCCTACTTCGGATGGTCGAGCCCCAACCGCTTAACCTGCACAGTCATCTATCTGCGGCTTGGGACCAAGGCCTGGAGTTAACTGAAGGACGAAGTCCTTTCAGCCTAGCCGACAACTTTGCCATGGACATGGTTAAGGTATATCTTTCCCTATCCTTTGTCCTCTTCATTCTCTTCTTACAATCCTGCCTCTGTGCAGCTATGGGTCGGGGGCCAAGCGGTCACTAAGGCCTTAGTAGTGAACGCTAGAGAACGCCGAGCAGCTGAGTACAAAATAAAGAACTTAGAGCATCAATTAACTCAGTGCACCCTCCCGACCGGCGATGAGGCTCAGACCTGACTCCGAGATGAGATAACCTCCCTCCGAATGCAATTAACGGAGGGTGACATTCGTCTGGAACGAGCGCACGAGGTGTTGGCAGCCTCGGATCGTGAAATAGATCAACTTGCCACCCGGCTAGAAGCTGCTGAGGCTTCGAAGAAAACCGCCATCACTCTCGAAACCAGGGCCCGCTTGGACCTGGACAGAAAAACCACTGAGGTCCTAGGCTTGCAACGGCAGCTACAGGAGGTATCCACCACTCACAAGCAGACTCTCCTAGCCCTGAAGAACAAGGAAACAGAGCTCTCGGCCCAGAAAGAAGCTTTCCAAGCTCTGGAAGCCCAGCTAGTGAGTACCGAGAAAGGACTGGCGGCTAAGGACGCCTAACTTAAAGACCAAGAGGCCAGGACTGCTCAACTGGAGAAGGAGTTGGCGGATTATAAGTCTGGGGAGTCAGCTCGGATCGAGCAATCCCGTGTGGCCTATATCCAATCACAGCCCTTCCTCCAGCAAGTGACTAAGCGAACCGTGGGTATGATCATGTACGGGGTGAAGGGCGCAATACAGTAGCTCACGGAAGTCGGTCACCTCCCTGCCGACCTGCCTCCCAACGTGGTAAAGCCCACTCTGATCAAGGCCACGATCCCCCCAGATGCCTTTCCCAAGTTTACTTAGCCTGCCCTTCAATCCTTCTACCCGAGTTGTCACTCGGCCTGCTTTCATTCGGACTTTAAGCTTTTTCTTTCATAATTTTGTAATGATGTCTGGCTACTCGACTCGGCCTTTAAGGCCTAACTTTGTAAGGGACCCAGACCCCCTTTTACTCAGTTATTTATAATGCTCGAAATTCCTACGGCTTATCGTTTATCCAGCGCACCCGACCTACTCACCCAGGGCTGACGCCAGGGGTGGTGCGGCGAAATTTTTCTAAGTATGGATTGCTCGGGACACTCAAATCATTATCGTAAAGTAGACTCCTTCGGGTCGGCAAGGAGTTTTCGCTAAATGTCGATTGCTAGAGACATCTGCATCATCAGACGTTTGACTGGATTAACGCCCGAGCTCGGGGATACCTCGGGGTCAGGTCCGTATCCTGACCTGGGTATGCTGCTCGGTCGGGCATGTGCCCCGACCCGGCTACGTCGCTCACTTAGGTCAGTATCCTGACTT